>VDFB02192257.1:0-11295 GCA_007258455.2 Sequoia sempervirens | reverse complement strand
ACTAGATAATAAAATTTAAATTATTGAAAACTTACACATGTACCTTTTCTAACCAATCCTGAAATATGGTCATAATCAATTCAAATCAAAGGAATGTCTTCAAATCTTTCTTCCTTGTTTTCATCATATTTAAATTATTTAAATATGGCACTGTATCCCATTTACCAACATATCCAAGTTCTTGATTGTTGCATGCATAATCAGAGTTTCCCTCAATGCACTCAGTGCAAAACAAGAGTAATCCCTTGTGTCTAATATCCATCCATGGCGACTATCTGAACTCCTAACACAATGCAAAGATCTTGTTTTTTCTACCCTCTTGCATCGATGCATCGATCTTCTATCCACACCTAGATACATATGTACAAATAAAATACTATGTGAACAAATATGTATATATATATATATTAAATTTAAATAAATTCAAAATTTTGATTTAATGTAATTTATACATACCCGATATCTCCCAAAACACTCTATGTGGAATGTGTCAGTTTTTTTTTTAAGATGTGTCGACCACATTTGATGCAAAGTGTTTCTTGCACCATTCAAAAACATCATGTGCATTGTCTAGACAATCTTCTAGATAACTCATTTGATACTTTCTTAAAGCTCGTTTGATGCATCATGCTCACCCTTTCCATGCCCACTCTAAAAAAAACTCCAAACATGTGTTTTTTTGTAGATTTTATGATATCTACAAAGTGCATAGAATGGTCATGAATATTTGAATTGTGCCACACATCCATCTGATATACAAAATGATTTTCAAATTTTACACCCCTGCTTCTCAAATTCTTAAGAAATATTGTAAAGCAATGTTGGACAAAAAGTGTGCCATGCTCTTTATCATCACTAATATAAAAGTGATATTCTTTCTTAATGGCTCGTTCTTCATCTATATTCTCAACACCATCCAATTCTGATTGTGCATGTTGATAACACACATGAACCTTAATAGTGATCTACTTTGAAAGTAATACTCTGATTGAATCTCCTTTTGATGTATAAAGGAGTAATTTTCTGCAAAGTCAACTACTGATAGGACTGTTCCACATGGGAAAGTATCTATCAATGTTTGGAATTGTTGTGCTTGCCACTTAGAAAAAAAGGAATGTTGTATGTATGGTCATATCAATTTTTGAAAATTTTCCATAAATTTTCCAATGGGAATCTCCTCTTCTGCATAGTTCAACCTTGTGTATTCTTTCCCAAAATTTGTTTGCAACTTTACATACTTGTACCTGTGTAACTAAAATATGTGAATAACTAATAAACCACACAATCAATGAAACATTACATTAAAGAGAATCCAAATAACAATCTATGAGAAATTGAAACAAATAAACTCTCTAAAAATAATACTTAGCTCTTACAATTAACTATCTTTGTTAGGTTAGTATCCTCAATTCTTTTAGGAAATTTAGCCAAATTTCCATGTCTCACAAATTCCTTTTATGCAATTTATTTAAGGTCCATTTTCATGATCACATAATAGACTTTATGAACAAACTTTCCTATTTAGGAGGTTCATTTTGAAACCCACATCTTTCTTCTCTCATCTTTTGAAACACCTGATAGTAGAGATCAAATTCAATATGATAACGACAACAATAAGTTTCAAAAAACTTGTTTATATTCACATAATATGGCTTTAACCTTTGAAACTGTGTACCTTGGAATTTTACCCTATTTTAATGTGCAAAATAACTAAAAATACAAGTGGAAAAACACTAAGAACACTTCAATGATTAGCCTAAAGAGTGATAAAACAAGGAAAATAGATGAAATAAAAATGCAAATCGATTATACCTTCCTTGTTGTTGAAGACTCCTTGGTTGGCCCTTGATTTAGATGAATTTGTGTGCTCCTTGGATGGCTTTTTGGTGTTACTAGATGCAAGATTGATAATGCAAAATGACTAAATGGATGGCTAAATGATAGTGAATGCTTGAGAATGCAAATTGACAACATAAGGTTGCTCAAATGAAAAAGTGTTCAAAATGCCCTTGAGGAGGGGGTATTTATAAAAGAATTTGAATTCTCTAGAGAATTCAACAGTTGAGATTCATCCAACAAGGTCAAGATGAAGGGCTATGGTGGGTTGAGAACTCACAAGCCCTCAAATCTTGACATGTGGATGGTGAAGTGGCTAAGAGGAGATGAAGTGTAAGTGAGGTGGCCAAAAGGTACATGAGGTGAAGGAAGGACAAGTACCTTCCAAGTACATTGGGAGATGGGAAGAACCTTGGGTGGATAAAAGTGAATTTTAAATTCACAATGATTGGAAGAATCTAGTGGATAAGACAATGTTCGCAAAAGGTGGGAGTTTGTCACATGTGACTTGATGTGACAAGTCAAAGATTCTAGAAGATGCATGGGAAAAGGGGATTCTAGGAGGAATAAAATGTGAATTAAAAATTCACATGGGAAGAGAGGGTCTAGGATGAATAAAAAGAAATTAAAAATTCCTTTGGGGATGGGGAGAGTTGACCAAGGTACTTATTAGGTTTGACTAATCAGTAATTAGAGGATAATTAGGGGTTAATGAGGATTAGAAGCCAACTTGCAAAAGTTGGAGGATGTGACACATCCTAATCAAGGATTAGGCATGTGCACATCCTTAATGAAGAGATTAGGAGATGAATTAGGATTAGATGAAAATGACATGTGAGGAATTAAATAAATGTAATATTTATTTAATTCATTTGATGAAAAGGGGATTAAGGAGGGTAAGGTATTTAATTATTAATTAAATACCTCAAGGATTTGGCATAATTAAGGATATTAATTAAATAATAGTAATATTACTTAATTAACTTGGAGAAGAGGATGTTTAGATAAAAAGTGGTAAATTTGGATAAATTACATGTCCAAATTTGGATGTCTACAGAAACATTCTTTGCCCAATCTTTATATGAGGATATGCATTACAAAAGTTCATATACATCTCAAATTATGTTATCTCTAGCCAATGTTTGATATGATTTTCATAAATACTAGGTCCAATCCTATGTCCCATAACATCTCTAGTATTTGATGATGGATGAGTCAGATCATGCCAAAAGCCTAAGACCAAGTTCCTAACAACATCTTCAATCCTGACAAAATGGGGAGCTCTACACATAATTTCCCAATTGCCTTCTAAACTCTCATCCAAAAACTTTTTGTTTCTCATATTTTATCAATGTGGCTCTACTATAACCAATTTCAGTTGATAGTGCATACATTTTTCTTTTTCTTGATATATCTTGATGTACAATAGATGTCAACATCACCCTTCTTGTAGTGGCCTTATCCACTGACAGAGATCTTTTCCCAATGGAATTTAAACCCTTTCTAACATTTTTAACAATATCCTTTTGTAATTCCATGTGTTTCTTCTTATTTGATGTCAAATGTACACCCAAAAATTGTAGTGACTCTTTGATCTCATCACAAAGAAGTAAACATGATAACAATTGGTTTTTTTCAAGTGTATCAAGATGATTGATCATTCCATTTATAGATTTAGTCATTGACCTCTTTCTTTTATTATAAGGTTGGTTGGCATAATATTTCAGTTTCTCCATATCCATACTAGTAGAACGATAAGACATGATGCTATAAGTGAGAGAAGTTTCTACTAGTTTTATATGCTCATCCATACTAGTAGAACGAAGTGATCTTGACCCCTCTCCAACAGAATTGTTTTTTTCAACTTGTGCCTCCTCCCTAATCTTCAAGGAGCATGCATTCTTGAGCCGGATTCATTTGATCCAATGTCTAGATTTGCTTGACTTGAGCATGAAAACTTCTTGCTTGTTGAGCCCTTCCTACATGTCAAAAATTATTTTGCAAACAAAAGTGAGAGATGATGTTATATAAGTGAAGTTTATGTATGCAAGAAAACAAACTGATAAGACATGATGCTATAAGTGAGAGAAGTTCTGCTAGTTTTATATGCTCATCCATACCAGTAGAAGGAAGTGATCTTGACCCCTCTCCAACAAATTGTTTGAACTTGGGTCTCCTCCCTAACTTCAAGGTCCATGTGTTCTTCAATGGATTCATTTGATCCAATATCTAGATTTGGCTCGACTCCAGCTTGAGGAATCCCTAGAGCATAAAACATAAAAATAATGAGAACATTGAAGTGATGAAAAGAAAAGACCAAAGACACAAAACAACTACATGGCATGTATGAAAAAAAATCCATAAATGCATAGCCAAGGATAGGATACACATAGGTCAAATTCCATGCCAAGCATCAAAGTTTGAGGATTATGCATACAAGTGACTTAGAACTTTTAGGCTAGTGATATAGCAAAGGAAACCCTTAGAGTATAAAAGTATTTATAGTCATTCAAGTGCAATAAATCTTGCATGACCAAGATGACTTGAGGACATTTAAAATTATTTATATTCATTCAAGTGCAATAAAACTTGAAAGTTTGAAAAAGCACAAAATAAGTACAAAATGAAGAAGAAAAAAAAGACAATATAAAAACAAGACCTAATAAAAATGAAAAGGAAACAAAGAAACAATTTTTTTAAAGGGGATTGTTTATATTGTCCAAGAAAAATGAGACATATGTGCAAGGACAACAAATCTCTCCTATTCTTTCAATTAGGATTTCTTGGTCTTGGGTGTATATCTCCACAGTGAAATCTTACAAAAACTTCAAGATGGATAATTGTAAACTAATAGGTACTCCAATAAATGATGGTATGAAACCTTCAAAACAAATGTGTTTTAAGACATAAAAGGAATAATAGATATCATATAACTATTATTCCTTGGCACCATATAGCTTGAATTTTGATGTATACATGTGTTAGTCTCTAGAAAACCTGACATTGCATTGGCTTTAAGTATGATTTGAGTTCTAATTTTCAAATAATTCTAGAGCTTAGAATTGGGCATTTATTAAAATATTTTAAAAATATTTTTAAGGAACTATTGATCATTAGATTAAATTCAATGGGAGTTTAGAAAAATGTTAAGCTAATTAGATGTTGCAATGTAGATTGGATAGGGGATATTGATCACCAAATATAAACATTAGAATGCTACTTCATTGTACATGAAGGTGTAGTTTCATGAATAATTAAGAAAAATAATGGTTTCTTTTAAAGTGCAAAGTTAGAATATATAGGAATTTTCAAAGCCATAAAATAATTAATGTGGTTGAAAAAATTATGAAAATCAAAGTCCAGCATAGTGAGGGACACAAAATTTAAGGTTTCATTGGAGAACTAAGCATGTATTGAAGTACACTATCATTTTCTTCATGAACAAAGTAAAGAGAAAATTGTGTAGATGCAATACTCAACAATGATAATGTGATGAAAAAAACATTAAATAAAGGTATTGGTAAAAGATAAGTGTAAGGTTTGTAGGGAAGGATTTAATGTACAATATTTTAGTTTAAGAGTACATTTTAAGTTGGGGTATTGTAAGTTGAAAAATAGTCATACATTAAACATTTCTAATTTTAATAAGAAAGCCAATGCAAAATGTATGCACATACAAATTTATTTTTAGGTTTACTAACCAAATTATTGGGTGGAGTAATCCACATTATGGATTCCATCCCATCAAATGAATACTCTCTTTTTTTCAAAGTAAACGAATTTAAATTGGACATTTCAAAGTAGATTTAGTCTTTTATAAGACTCTTAAACACCTAAAAAAAATTGAGGTGTTAATAAAACTCCTAAACACACACTTGAGAGTGAGAGAGAGAAGAAACAAGCATGTACCCTGTTTCTTTCTATGATAATTTTCCAAGTTTTTTTCACGCCTCTTTTGTTCTTCTTCTTTTGACAATTTTTGTTGAGACACATTTTTTCTTTTTCTTTGTTGTCCCATTTTCTTCTTCAATTTAAAAATAACTCAAAACAATTCCTCTACCAAATTAGTTAAATTCTCCTCCAAATTTTTCCTTGATTGATAAAAATGAAAAGTTGTCGAGCTCCATTATTTGCCTCCTTGATAAATGTGCAAAAAATTCTTCTCCAAAATCTGCACTCCAAGTGATATAAATGAGAATTAATCTTGCAATTTGATATCCAGAATAATGAAAAATAAGCTTCTATTTCTATGCATATGGGATGGGAAAAAAATTATTCTAGTGTACATGGAATAACTAGATCCTAGTTTAAATGAATCAAGTAGTAAACAAACAAGTTATTTTGAATATTATGGAGTTTTTTGTTATTTAATTCATAGGTATGCACAACATATCTAGTAATTTTAGAATTTTGTTAAAGTGTCAAAAATGTATATTAGAGGTATAATTTGAATTGAATTTTCTTAATTATATTTGTTCAAATTGAATTTCAAGTTACTTGTCAATAATGTATAATAGAGGTATAATTTGAATTGAATTTTCTTAATTATATTTGAATTGAATTTCAGGTTACTTGTCAAAAATGTATAATCTAGAGGTATAATTTGAATTGAATTTTCTTAACTATATTTGAATTGAATTTCAAGTTACTTGTCAAAAAGATTATATTTTGTTCTCAACTCAATGGTTCATGTTGCTTAAGTCATTTTTGAAAAAATATTTATTGTGATCAACATGAATGAACTTAATTATAAAGTGGCATTGATTTCCCTAAAATTCTACTAGAGATAAAATGTATATTGAATATAAGGAAATGTAAGTTGTAAGAGATCATCAAATAAGAAAACATGTATATTGAATATTTAAAGCAAATGCATACATATATTATGTGTAAACATGTTTAAACCATAAGAAAACACATGTACATACATGTAAAGGGATTCAATGTATAAACATAACACATATTTTAAGAAAAGAGGAAAATGTATGTATATATCATATAAGAAAATATATGTGCATATCATATAAGAAAATGTAAATTAAAGATCGTAAAATTTTGAATACCAAAGATCAACAAATAAGCAAATGTATGTATATCATATAAGCAAATGTAAGCTAGAGATCATCAAATCTCGAATACTAAAGATCATCATATAAGAAAATACATGTGGTAAAGATCATAAATCTAGTGTGCAGGGCCTAATATGAATGTCTACTCCTAGTCGAATGACCATCTGAATGAGAATGGTCCTGCTCTAATGGATGTGTTGAGCCCTGCAAATAAAATTGTGTATAGGATGTGTTAAATACATATAATTTATATTAAATAAATTTTATGAAAGTTATGTTTAAATGAAATTTTATTTTTAAATATCATTTTAGATCTATGCATACATAGATATTGCATGTACATATACACATGTGATTATATAAAAATGTAAAAATCACATGTCCACTAGCAGAAAAGTCATCCGTAGAGTCACATTGATCATGCACACGATCTGGACCAAGGCTAGGAGTGATATGAGGTATGTCCACCTATAACAATATATATACATATATATATATCAACGTACATGAATATCTAGTTAAAAAAAAAATTTAAAAATAATGAAAAAAGAATTGAAACATGCACATGCACACATACATGCACATCATCTGATATCGGATGACCTAAGTCCTCTGTAAGGGTTGCCTCCACCATATCCACCACATAGTCAAGTGACAAATCAACATCTGCATCCATCTGATCTATCCCATGTCGTGCCATAAATGATGAATGTAGAGGACTATGAAGGTGAGATGGAATTGGTGATGATGAACTAGAACCAATCAACATATCAGTAAAACCCATAGTCTGTGCAGTTGTCGAATGAACTATAGATGGATCTTGATGTGCAGTAGTGCTTGGCTGAGAGTGATGGGATCTTGGAGCTAAACAAAATCTGTGTGTTGTAGCCAAACGATCTCTGACATGCTCTATACCGATCCCATAGTCTGATGCAAAGTGGGCATGTGCCTCCAACAGGTCCTTAGCCAAACAATGCAGAGTCCTATGTGACATATCTCTTGTAAGTGCATCAATCTATGTAGGAGTAGGGATGCCAGACACTGTAAAAGGATCCATGGTGGTCCACTGTGCTGAAAATGGCGTGGATCAAGAATGTTTGGACATCAAATATTGACCTACACGATCATTAGATATCCTAGTGGTGGCAGCCGCAATGTCGCCTATAGTGTCAAATGCTTCCATTTAGGAAGCAATGACAACCTCATATGCTATGGGGGCTAGAGGTGGGATGAGAGCAAGAGATCTCTCACCAACGAATGCCCTAAACATTGGGGTTGGTCTACCTCCTTGATGATAGGTGGGCCTATTGGAAAGCCTGCCACACCCTTGACCAACATATGGTGGAATGTCTAGGTAGTTGACTTTGAGGCCCAAATGGACCTGAACATACAACTGCTAAACAAAATATAATGGAATCTGGTCATTGTTTGGGTATTGACCATGTGCTGTGAGAAATTGTGGGTAGATCAATTCAACCATAGCATGATCAACACATCTAGTGACCTGGTATCCCCTAACCTTACATTTTGATAAAAAGGAAAAAAAGTGCTCTTTATCATTTCTTTGGTCACACTATCCTATATTTGTTTAAAAGGAACATCACCATGTACTTCTTTCTGCATGCGAGAAAGAATAGCAGCTACTCTATCAGGGGAATATGAACTAGTCCTCTCTAGTTCATCTCTTAATTTTTCTAAACTATGTAATATTGACATACATGGTTCAGAATATATCCTAGGGTTTGCACCTTGTGCTAATGAGTCTCAATTTTTTGATCTCATTAGTGGTATTTGCAAACAAAGAATTTGGCTCAGGTGGAACATGATCTACATTTTCCATGTTATATATATATATATATATATATATATATATATATATATATATATATATATATATATATATATATATATATATATATATATATACAGTACACCTAAAAGAGCAATGAGACGCTGGTAAATAATTTATCTAGATAAAGGGGATACAAATCTAAAACAGTTGTAATAATTCATCTACTCATCAATAATATTTTCATACCATTAACAATTTGAAAAGAATTGGAAGATAAATATAATCTCATAAAGAGAATGAATTTAATGGAAGATAATATAAAATGCTCCATATGAGGATGAATTTTATCATTACATTATGAGTGAATCATCTCAATTATATAGCCAAGAACATCAAAAAACTATAGATTGGAAAGAAAAATAATCACACATTTATCATATTTTTATATGTATAAAGTTTAGATACCATCAAACTATTTAAACTTATAGATTGCATAAATCTATAAATTGAATCGTTAAAACTAATTTATTAAGAATCAAATCTAATAAATTTTGACTTCATATTGCATACTTGTTATAAATATCTGACTAATCCAACCATACATTTTATATATGTTAAAAAATATATAATTATTATGTCCATAATTTTTCACTAGAAAAGCCCAGTATTTTTTTTTTTTTGAATCCTTTAATTACGCTAATTAATGCTTTAAGCATTTATGATGCAACAATAACCATCTCCAATAGAATTAACATCCTTTCTTTAATTAATTTGTTGGTTTAACTTGCTAATTTGATACTATATTATTAATGCATCTCTCACTATTAACTATACTTTCAATATTAAATTTGCAAGTATCACAATTTAATGGTTACACTAATAATATTCTCATTATAATGGTTATGTCATCATAACCCACAATGAGTTGTTCCTACTTCTATTTCTTGTTGACCGTAATTTCAATATGGTATTATGATTATTAGGATAGTTCCTCATGACCCAATGATGGCATTTAAAGTACTAAATATGTAAATTTTGATGGTAATAACAACATGAATAATTATATGGTTTGCATTTATTTATTTATTTTCCTCTAATATTTCAACATCTATAAAAAGTTTTGCTAAAAATGGTATCCAATTATCGATGAGCATTAATAAGGTTAAGTATGCTAACATTAGTATTAAGGTAACTATCGATATGAATATTGATAAGAGTATTAACAATACTCGGTGATATTAAGGCTCCCTCTACAATTAATACAAACATTCTATCAATTTTATTACTCACAAATAATATTAAACTTTACTCATAATAGAAATGTTAATGTGATAGTGATATCATGTTTACATATACCCTCATTTATACAATTACAAATACCATCCATTAATACCCATAGATCAATACTATAATAAATTTTATTAGTAATATTAATAATGTGTGTGCGTGTATATATATTTACAATAGTACATAAACACTATTATTTGGAAGCTCATTGTTGCTTGCAAAACTTTTATTACCATCTTAGCATCCCTAATAAGATTATCAATAAAATACTTTTCTTACTCGGGTGATTTTATCTGTGACTTATTTTAGTATGACAATCCTATTGGAGTTAAAATGACACTGAGAGGGGGGGGGGTGAATCAGTGTCTTAAAAAATTTGACCAATTTTCAAAAATTCAAAAACATAGCTCAGATTTGATCTCAATATTACTCTAATTAATGCATTCATGAGTTGAATGTAATCATTCATAAATAGAATTGAGAAAAGTAATATTCCCACCAGTGAACTGAAACAAAAACAACATAGTAAAGTAGTGAGAACTCAGAAGAACAAAGAGACACAAGATTTTGTCGACTGGAAAACCCTCTTGGGGTATAAAAACCACTCCCAAAAGTCCTTGCAGGCTTAACTTTTAATCAACTGTTCACAATGCCTTATAGGCCAATTTTAGAGCACCCACTCAAGGAGAACCAACCCCTCAAATTATGTTTTGAACAATAATAATAACTCAGAGGATTTCTCTATTTTTAGTTAAGCACATATTTCTTTGTTTTCTCATCTACAAAATACCCTAAGGATTCAATAATTGAATCCTTAAAATACTATATAAAAAAGAAATTTACAATGTCTCTTCCTCTTGTTATTCAGATTTGGATTGCATAGTTTTTTCATACATTTTCATATAGCCAAGGAATGATAATCTCAGAATTACAACCAGACAGCTTACACTGTTTTCACCACTGGTTTTTATATACATTTCAAGTATGTCTGTTATGAAGAAGGTCTTCAAAGAATGCATTTTTCACAAGAATCTGAAACTCACTTGCTAATTTTAGAATATGAAGCTGAATAATGACAATATGTAGATGATGGTAAAAATCAAGAGTAACTCCTATCCAGAAAGCTTTAATTTTTGCACTGAATCAAGAGATTTCAAATTGTAACTAATAGATTTTCATCAAAACTATGACTGCCCACCAGCTAAGAACCATAACCTCTCAATTCTCAGAGAATATTATGCCATGTAACTATTATGAGATTCGATGCCAACCAATGATGTCCGGTTGCAACTATACTTAGAAATTCCCATG
>VDFB02192256.1:0-41761 GCA_007258455.2 Sequoia sempervirens | reverse complement strand
CCCGAATGCCATTTAAAATAAGAACTTACCCCTAATTTTTATATCAAAAACAAACTACAATCCTTTTTAAAGATTAACTAAAAATCTTTTATGATAACTAAGCCTGGGAGTTTAAAACTAGAAGGGCTTAAATTTGTTATTATGGAAGATTTAAAGATTTATTATGTAAAAATAGGGGATTTATTTTTGTTAGGGGAAATTTGGATGCAAAATTGGGAGATTGATGAAGATCCTTATGTAATTGGAGAGATAAGGTGAATATTTGCAAATCAATTGGTTGGTAACCAAATTGAGGAAATTTTATGTATTTAAAGGAGGCTTGAGGGGAGAGTTGTAATAAGTTTTTCTTTCAGGTGATGAAGTCCTGATGCTGAAGTGACGGAAGAGGAGTCTTGTTGGAGAGTTCTTCAAACCATTCTTGCATATTAGAGCATCGTTACGCTGCCGAAATGCTTGGAGAATGGTGGTGCTTTTGTAATTGATTTGGAGATTAATCAGATCGGTCACACTCTATTGGAGTGGACCCGGAGACGTAGTCACTCTCGTGACGAACTCCGAAATCAAACACTGTTTGCACTTCTCTCTTTCTCTCTTTCTATCTCTCATTTCTTTTCATTCTGTTATAATCACCTTGATTACATTCTTTATGTTATTTCCTTAAGTTAATTTTGTTTTAATTAACTTGAAATAATCATTGTAAAAGCATTGTAAAAGTTTAAGCATTTAAACTGCAATCTAGTCTAGATCCTACACAGATCAAGTTGGTATCAGAGCTTTAGGGTGACTTTTATTGCAGTTATTCGTTTTTGAATGCTAACGAGATCCAGGATTCAGAAGGGTGAAGGCAAGCTCGAAGACTTTGATCCTGAGATCGGGAAGCGTAGAACATTTCCAAAGATGTCAGTTTCTGGAATGGAGGTTCCTGAAGAAATCAGTGAGCAGGAATTTCGAAGAGCATTCCTCAAGATGAAGGCAAAGGTGGATATTCTTTTTCAGGAGAGACAAGAACGGAAAGAACGTGAAGAAGGTTCATCGAAGCAAGAAGATCGCAAAGACATGAAAGGGAAACATCATGAAGATGGTGGCAAGCAACCAGATCATCCCTTTTCTTCTTCTCCTCCCTCTTCTCCTTCCCCTTCTTCTCCATCTTCTCCTCATTCTATTTCTTCTAATCCTTTTAAGAGTGGGTATAAACCTAAAATTAAACTAGATGTAAAATTTGATTTGCCTAAATATTGTGGAGAACTTAATGCTGAAAAATTGGATGATTGGATTCAACAAATAGTGGTCTACTGTAGAGTTCAGAACCTAATAGATGATGTTGATAAGATCCAATTAGATACTCTTCGTTTAGGAGGTACAGCCTTAACTTGGTGGGAGAGTAGGTCTAAGGCAGAAGTTTCACAACATGGTAGAGTCAGTTTAACTTGGGCAGAGTTTATTAATGCACTTAAGAAGCAGTTTTATCCCTTAGGACATATGCAGCAGTTAATGATGGACTGGCAAATGTTTAGGCAAGGGAAAGGTCAAACTGTCCAAGAGTACACCCATGAATTTAGGAAGAAGGCTATTGCTTTGAATGTTCCGTTGTATACCCAAGACACGTTGTTGAAGTACATAGGAGGTTTGCATTCCTACCTTAGGCATTCTATCCTGGTTTTGAACCCTTGTAACTTAGATGAAGTGTCTGTTCAAGCAACACACTTAGAGTCAAGGGGTAAAGGATCTTTTATTGATAATGATGTAAAGAAATCTTCTAAGAATGTAGAGACAGGGAAAGGAAAGAAGACAGCTACGGTCAAGAAGGATGAGAAACTTTCTTGCACTCATTGTGACAAGGAAGGTCATGATGAAAATCACTGCTGGAAGTTACATCCCGAACTGAGGCCTAAGTGGGCTCAAAGACGTAATCAGAAATAGAAGGGTAAGGATAAATCCATGAATGTTGTTATGGATCTTGGCTCAGATTCAGATGATGAGACTAAGATAACAGCGATGGGTCTAAAAGGTAAAACCTCTATTTCTGGTGTTTCTGTTGCAAGTTGTGCTTCTTCTTCTACAGTTAATGGTTTATCTGAAAATGCAAAAAGGAATGAGCTTTTTCATTTAAGGGTTATAGCTAAGAACAGTAAAATTGATGCACTCATAGATAGTGGATCTCAGGTTAATCTAATTTCAGAAAGTGATGTAAATAACTTGGGATTAAGAACTACACCACATAAGAAACCTTATCCACTAGGCTGGATTTGTGAAAATGATAAGCTGCAAGTAACGAAACAATGCACCTTAAGGTTCACAATCACTAGTAAATTTATGGATGAAGTTCAGTTTGATGTAGTTCCATTGGATATCTGTGGGATAGTGCTTGGTAGCCCTTACTTATATGACAGGAAAGCTATATTCTACAGGCAACAAAATCATTATCATTTGTTTAAAGATGGCATTCAGTACATTGTACATTCTCACAGGATTAAGACTGATCAATCTTTTGCAAACACAGGACAGTTAAAGAGGGTAATTAATGCAAGTAAGGAATTAACTCTTATGTCTGTCAGTACAGGTGATTCTACACTTGAACTTGGAGTAGCTAACCAGGGTCAGATGTTGCAGGATGCACCCGCAGTACAGCATGAGAAAATGATGCTTGAAAGCATTGATGGATCCTTGAGTAATAATGTTCCTGTTGTAAAGGATCGATATGTTGTTGACTTACTTTCTTTCATTTCTTCATTATTGTTCAGCTTGATGCTAGTCAATTTTTGTTGGTTAGTGGCTACGACATTTGATGTAGAAGCTTATGGAAGTGATAAAGTTATGTTTATGATCAACAATATTGTTGCAGTCTTTATTGTGCTTGTGAGCTAGGTTTTCAGATGTACAGAGGATACAGGACAACTGGGGAGGCCAAGTCCTTCTTTATTGTCAGAGTAAATGCCACTTTTGGAGGTCCAAAAGGTCTTCAGTGGGGAGGCCTGATCCGGTGGACATTTTTCAGTGAAAATTGAAGTGTCTCATTTTTCTCCAAGATCTGCACCATCAGAAAGAGATCGGTGTCCTGGTTCCAACGCAACTCGAACGGAGCGAAAAGGAGTCCGTTTGCACGAGTTATGGCCAGTCAAACCTTTGGTCAAACTGGAATCAAGGGTGTCCAGGAAGCGGAAAAAATTATTGTTTCGGAAATTGATGGAAGCAGCGTCAAGTTGAAGAGCTCGTCGAGACGATTCCGACGACGTTCGTTTCGTCGAAATCCGACATCGGAGGCTCAAGATACAGCTGGTCAAAGTTTCAGGTTTGACTTGTGGACTGAAGGTACACTGATGACGTCATCATCCGTACAGATGACGTCAGCACGAAGTATGAAATCTGAAGTGGACCAATCGGAAGCTGACACGTGGCAGTCCGTACGGTCTGTACATGTCGATGTGGCAGATGACGTCAGCAAGGTCAGCGAATCCTGAGTTGACACGTGTCATTCGTACACACGTCATCGATGATGTCAGCAGTCCAGTCATTGCGTATGGCGAATCGGGCTGGGACACGTGGCAGGCGAGCTGGCAGAAAGTACAGTCAACATTCGAGTCAGCGACACGTCATCATCCAGTGGCATGCACAGTCAGCGTCCACGTCATTGAAATTGGCGAATCACATTTTTACACCTGGCATGATGAGTTGGCAGTAAGTTGTTGTGTTGGCAGTCTCGTCAGCGGCGTATGTGGCAGTTTCAGCAAATAACTTCGCGACACGTGTCTTCAGTTCTCCATTCCGCCGAGTGCTCCAAGTTTGTTTTGATTGTTAAAAGTGATGGGTGGAGGACTCGAACCTCGCACCACTCGCCTCCGACTATCCCGCGGAGCCGTTGCACCCAACCACTGGCACTCACCTATGTATGGAAGCGGTTTGATTTTGTTATATTGATCGGTCGAAATTCGTTCAAAAATGTGCGGTCGGTGGGATTAGAACCCCGCACCGGCCGGGTGATAAAATATATGACCACCGCTATGCCATTGATCCGGTTTAAATCATATGTGGCATTTGTTAATTTTGTTAGGTGGTTAACCCGAATGCCATTTAAAATAAGAACTTACCCCTAATTTTTATATCAAAAACAAACTACAATCCTTTTTAAAGATTAACTAAAAATCTTTTATGATAACTAAGCCCGGGAGTTTAAAACTAGAAGGGCTTAAATTTGTTATTATGGAAGATTTAAAGATTTATTATGTAAAAATAGGGGATTTATTTTTGTTAGGGGAAATTTGGATGCAAAATTGGGAGATTGATGAAGATCCTTATGTAATTGGAGAGATAAGGTGAATATTTGCAAATCAATTGGTTGGTAACCAAATTGAGGAAATTTTATGTATTTAAAGGAGGCTTGAGGGGAGAGTTGTAATAAGTTTTCTTTCAGGTGATGAAGTCCTGATGCTGAAGTGACGGAAGAGGAGTCTTGTTGGAGAGTTCTTCAAACCATTCTTGCATGCATATCAGAGCATCGTTACGCTGCCGAAATGCTTGGAGAATGGTGGTGCTTTTGTAATTGATTTGGAGATTAATCGGATCGGTCACACTCTATTGGAGTGGACCCGGAGACGTAGTCACTCTCGTGACGAACTCCGAAATCAAACACTGTTTGCACTTCTCTCTTTCTCTCTTTCTGTCTCTCATTTCTTTTCATTCTGTTATAATCACCTTGATTACGTTCTTTATGTTATTTCCTTAAGTTAATTTTGTTTTAATTAACTTGAAATAATCATTGTAAAAGCATTGTAAAAGTTTAAGCATTTAAACTGCAATCTAGTCTAGATCCTACACAGATCACTAAACACTTCAGTAGGCCTAGAGTAATAACTCAGGTAGATGGCCCAATGATTATTATTTAATGCATTCAATATTACTTGAAGGAATTACCTTGCAAAGGGAAGGATGAAGTGGCATGTCAATTTATTATTTCCAATGTTGAAATGTTTAAAAAATTAGAGTTTGTGCTCAAATAGTGTATTTCATACTTATTAATTTCAATGTTATAGGTAGACCATCTAATCAATGTGATGTTTTAGTGGGCTACTTGTAATAATAGAAGGAAAAGTGGTTGCTTTCAAATAAATTTTAGCTTATGGGGCACAACTTCATTGATATAGAAATATATATTTTTTTATATTGCTATGATGAGAAAATGCATGGTAATCAAGTTCAATAGACTAATAAAGAAAGGTGGTGGTCGACTTGGTCTGCTCAATACAAAATCTCACCATTTTTTTATATATTTAGCATTGTTGGAGTGTGAAAATGTCCCATTGTAATTGGGAATGGGAAAATGGTAAAAATCTATGGTTCTCATATTTACTACTCCCATTTGGCCTTAAAATTCAATCTAATAGCTCAAAAAGAAACATAAATGGACAATTGATAGCATGAAAATATTTCACATGATAGGAATATTACATTATTGGGTATTGAAAGGTGGAAAATTGTTTTCCTTTCCTCTCTAGGGTTTAGGACCTAGAAAGGACAATTTTCACTAACTTTCACTCAAGAACAAACCCTTGAGACCTCTTTGCAAAGGAGAAAGAGATCTTGCAAGTGGGATATTCTAGTGGTTGAATATGATCTAACGAGGGGTTCAACACCAAGTTTAGACTTGGAAAAGATAATGAAATCCAAAATGAAATGAAAAACCCTAATTGAATGTAAAGTAACACTAAATGACCTAGAAAATTGAATGAAACAAATCTAAAAGCTACAAAACACAATGTGTGCACCTGGAAATATGGAAGTGGCTAGATGGAAGTTTAAAACACTAGAAATTCAAACTTTATTGCTGATTAGGACTCATTCGCCAAGCTGGGCGAATCAGTCCAGTTTTTGGAAAATTGTATAGCAACAAAAATCTACCAAAAGGGTATCCAAACCTGTAAAATCCTAAAAAATGGTTGGAATTGGGACTCATTCGCCAGAAGTGGTGAATCAATCCAGTTGTTCTTTTCTACAAATTCAAAGTCCAATCCTGATCTTCTATATCCACTCTATCCTTCTTCATTGGTTTTTGGATTCGAATCTCTGATTTCCAACCTATAGGTCTTCTCTAGGGTTCTCCAAGGCCTGATGACAACTTTGACAACTTTAAATGATTTGCAACCTTTTTCCAATCTTGCTCCTTAGGAAATATACAACCTAGACATACAAGTCACACACAAAGGAGAGGGAAAAATGTTGTTGGGTTAGTGGATAGGGGTTTGGCTTGGTCAAACCCCTTGTTGGAAATCAATCCTTTAAATGAAATCAGATAAGAATGGAGAATGATGAATGAACAAATGAAAATGTTGCAACTCACCAAACCCTAGCAATGAGAGGATACAAATATGCTTGAATGTGAAAGGAAATATTGGTACGAAAACACCTTCCAAATGCCAATCTTATAGGAGAAATAATGTAGATGGTACTTTTAATTCAATTACAATTACAATTTATTTAAGAAACACATACATAGGAAAAAATAGATAATAATTACACACACAAAATTGAACACCAAATTTTACGTGGGAAAACCCTTACAAGAGAAAAACCCACAGATCAAGTAAAGTCACTTTGTATTACAGTAATTCAAATACATACAGAGTTACAAACTCTACTCAAAGTGTTAATTCATAACCTAGAAAATAGTTTTGTTCTTACACATTGTTACAATGCTCGTAACCATACATATCGAATAACCAACCCCAACTCAATACAGAGTATTAAAATATATAAATCAACCTACCATGGTCGCTTCAATTTCAACTGTACACCAACTATTATAAGAATATAACTAATATAGCCACATCAGGCCATCAGAGAGACTTCTATCATGCTCTCACCAATAACACCAAGTCCCACCGATGTTTTCTCATTCACTGAACAAACCGTCACACACCAATTTCTATAACTGGGCCTTGTCTAAGAGACAACTTGCATTCTCTCATCGAGCAACTCAAGTCTCATCGATGCATGTATGTCATTTTACTCTATCGAGAAGACCTTCACTATCGATGAGAGATCCTAGCATTTCTTACCAATACAAGATAGTCTCATCGATGTTGGCTTCATCATCCATGTGGTCCCTACTATCAAGTTAGGATGTCTTGAACCACCTATCACTATCTACTTGATAGCTCAGGTCCCACCACAGGTCATCAACATGACAACCTTTGTTAAAGAGAGTTTCCCCAAAGTCTCACCAAACACCCCAAGTCTCACCGATGAGAACGAACAAGACTTCTTCAGGAATGTCTTAGAAACTTTTATCAAAGTCACACCGACCATCATAAGTCACATTGACAAGATCAGTCAAGACTTCTTCTGGATGTCGATGAGACATTTTAGAATGTCTCACCGAACACCCATAGTCTCTTCAACATGAAACTTTTGGCTTACCATTGACATGTCGAGGAGACATGACTCAATGTCTTGGCGATGTCTCAATGTCCCAACGATGAGTCATTCCATCAACACATTGGATTCTTTGTAGTCACTAAGTCAAGGTTTTCCAAATCCTCATAACTCTCAACTTAAGGTTCTAAAGTTCCAAAACTTCATTGACATCACAATCGGTCTGTCGGAGGTTTCTAGAATTTAAAAACCCATGACATGGTGGTTCTAAAGTTATGATTTTCAACAATCCTGCAACATAGAAGGTAAGAAAAGGAAAAATACACTAAGTCCAAAAGTTTCAAGCCAAAAAGTTGAGGTACATTTTCCAACATGCTCCCACTTGACGAAGACTTACTGGCTTCTTCCAAACTTGAGTTTATTGAATATCATAGGCCTCAAGGCCCATTGAATTGGAACACCACCTGTACTTGTTTGTGCTCATAGGCTTTGTCAATGCATCAACAACATTCTCCAGAGTATCCACTTTTTCAAGATTAACCTTTCCATCCTCCACCATATCACGAATGAAGTGATATTGAACATTGAGATGCTTCGTCCTGGCATGGAAAATAGGATTTTTCACCAAATAGATAGCACTCTAATTGTCACAACAAATAGTAATCTGCCCTACATTAAACCCAATATTATAAAACAAACATCTAATCCAAACGGCTTCCTTATACACATGTGTTGTTTTCATGTACTTTGACTCAGTAGTAGATAAAGCGACTATAGCCTGCTGCTTGCTCATCCAGCTAACTACATGACTAAATAACATCAAGATGTATCCACTAGTGGATTTTCTGTTGTCAATGTCCCCTACCCAATCACAATCTACATACCCATGAATGCTAATATACCTCTATAATCCAACCGAGTTGCTATGATAACACAAACCATACTCCCAGGCACTCTTCAAATAGCTAAAAATTATTTTTACAACATCCCAATGTGATCTTCTTGGATTAGCCATAAACCTACTAAGTACTCCCACTGCTTGGGAAATGTATGGTCTAGTATAAACCATTGCATACATTAAACTACCAACTACACTTGCATAAGGGACCTTGGTCATGTCTTCCATATCAGTAGGAGACTTCAGACAATTTTCAATAGATAGCTTCATTCTCTGCAACACTGGAATAACTAACTGCTTGCAAATAGTCATATTGAATCTCTCCAGGATAGTATTGATATACTTACTCTAGCTAAGCCAAATATTTTTACTTCCTCTATCCCTTTTTATTTCCATCCCCATAATATACCTTTCTGCACCTAGATCTTTCATTTCAAACCATGCTGACAACTAAGATTTTAAAATAGAAATCATACCCTTAATATTCCCAAAGAATAACATATCATCCACATACATGGCAATAATAAGCAAAAAATAATTCTTAGTTTTGTAATAAACACAATGATTTAATTTGGATCTCACAAATCCCAATGATAACACAAAAGTGTCAAACTTTTGGTACCACATTCTAGGTGATTATTTTAAACCATACATAGATTTCTTCAACTTGCAAACCAGATTTTCTTTACCTTTTTCAATGAAGTTCTTAGGCTGGGACATATAGATTTGTACTTCTAGATCTTCATGAAGAAATGATGTCTTCACATCCATCTGCTCAACCTCTAAGTCATATGCTACTACAAGTGACAATAGAAATCTGATATATGCCAACTTAGCTATAGGAGAAAATATTTCTCCATAATCAATTCCCTCCACCTGCGAATAACCTTATGCGACCAACCTAGCTTTATACTTCTCCACACTACCATCCAAACCAATCTTCTTCTTCAATACCCATTTACATCCAACAAGCTTTCGACCTTCAGGAAAAGGTACTTGTTACCCAATTTTCACCTACGGGCTCAATCAGGCAAGGGAATCTATGTTTCAGGTGTTCATGAAGGCCAAATGGAGGCATTGTTCTGCATGATTAAATGATACCCCTAATGCATCTCTCAAGGAGCTCAATTGAAAAGTCTGGGTCAATCATTTTGGCACAAAACTCACCAGAGAAGGAAGTCGACAAGACCTTCCTGTTGTCTTGCTGACTAGCAGTGTGTCCTATGTGGTTGAGTAAACCAGTCGCAAGGAATTTTAGGTCACCATGATGTCTCGGCGAAAATAGGAGGTCCTACTGAAGAATGAAGGGTCTTAGTATAGTGTTTTGCCTTCAGCAGAAGGTCTCACTGACACATGGGTGTCTTGTCGACGGAGGAGCACAGTGGTATAATGATGAGGGCTCACCATAAGGTCTTCCTGAATGTGAGATGTCTTGCCGATAGCGATGACTCTATCTGATCACTATGAGGTCTTATCGACGCTGTGAGGTCTCGCCGATAGCTGCTACGAGGTGTATTCGCATCTGGGAGACATGATTAGTGTCTCGCCAACATGCGATCCTGATGGAGGACCTCTGACTACTTGGGAATCTATGTGGAGTGAGTTCAACCAATTAGAGGGAGCCAAAGATGAACCATTGTCCATTTGACTGATTGATGACCTCGACAAAGAAGATCAACGAAACATAAATGATATGGATCTGCTCTATGAATAGAGCAATGAATTAGTTTGATATTTAGGTGGTGGTGTCTGTAAGAATCTAGGAGGAGACCGAAGAATTGTTCTGACAAAGGTTAAAATGCAGAAGGATCTGGAGCAAGAGGAAAGCTGGAAGAAAGGAGAAAGCCTCAAGTCCGTGGTACCTGGGATCGCTGCTGGTAGAAGAGTCGATCTACATTTATGGTAACACTTAGAAGCATTCAAGGCAGCTCAACAAGGACATTTGAAGAGGGACACGAGGACCTGGAGTTAATGTTGCAAAAGATCTTAAGGCTTCCCCTGAGGGCTATCTGTCACCAAGATGGACACGAGGATGCAATCAGATGCAAAATTAATTTCATTTAAAAGATCTAGGGGAAAATCTTTATGAACAGATATTTTTTAAGCCCAGAGGGGCCAACATCTTTTTGTATATAGGGCATTTTTTCCTCTTTGTAAAAGAGTTGGGGAGTTCTACAGTTTTCTTTTCTAAAGTTCATGACTTTTGTAGTCCTTTCGCAGATTAGAAAACTTCTGTAAATTGTTTTGGAACATGTTATATAAAATTTACCTTGGTTACCATTGATGGTTCATTTTTTTCCTTCTAGTTCTTGTGAAGTATTTTTCTTTTTTAAGTGATTCATCAAGCTACTTAGTGAAATATTTATTTTCCTTATAGATTTGTTTCATGTTAGCATGCCTTTCTTTGCAAAACTAGTATCATGTAGGTTATAAATTGTGTTTACTCAATTGCACATGAGCTTTTAATTTGTGAAAATCTACTTTTCATTCTTGAAAGTGTGTGCATGTCAAACCTGTTTGTATGCATAATCTACAGGATCTTGTTGTGTAGTCCCATGTCCATCATCAGTTTTCAAGTGTAACCTAAGTATTCCATTGTTCTTATCAATTCGGTGTATCACCATAGGATTTAATTTTCATTTTTTTCTCCTTCTCCCTTTTACTTACAAAATCATTAGTTAGGTGACACCATAGGAAGCCAACCTTCTTTGGAGGTTTACCTCTATTTACAAGAAACCCACATCTTTAGAGGTATTCCCATGTTACACTGAGGTGTTCAACATCAGGTTCAACAAGGTGCAATTTCAGTGGATAATAGTTTTGGCACGCCCGCTGGGACTGAGAATTAATTATCAGTTTCTCTTGTCCTTATGTTATTTTTGTTTGGTGTGTACAACAGTAGTTTCAGCCTCTTGGAGGCAAGTTCAATTACATACCTGGCGACTCCAAGTGTGGAAATTTTCTAGTTTCAGTAGCTCAAGTGCTCACATGTTTTAAGTCTTTGGAAGGAAATCTAATTCAAATGGAAAAAAGATGTCAGGTTTTCAGGAGAATATAGCCTTTATCCTCCATTCCATGAAAACCTTCCATATATGTCCTCTTATCGACCATATTATACAGAACAGTTTGCTGTCATTATTCCAAATGACCCTATAGCAACATAGTTCCAACATTTTTATCATGCCTCCCACCCTCCCACTCAATCTCAATGTTGCCCAACATTTGATCAAAATCAACCCCAAGAGGAGGTTTATGACATGTTAATCAGTATGATTATTTACATAATCAGCCTCAAAAACATCCATACCAAAACATATTGGACCTGTTCCAACAAATTGACTATATGTTGTGGGATCTAAGTCAAGGTCTTCATAGTATGGAGATTAATGATATTAGTACGGTGCTTGCATGCTTATTTAGGATGTTGATTGATGTCAAGGTGCAGAAAGGTATCCTTATGCAACAACAAGAAGTGGCTGAACAAGTCTACTTTTATGATCAAGAGAGAGTGGCAAAAAGAATCTAGTTTGAGGAAGGCCTTGAATAGGAAATAGATGCTAAGGAAGAACAAATGAAGCTACTCTCTACTCAGGTGCAGAATACTCGAGCTTACTCAGATTATCAACACCAACTATTGGAGGAGTTTCAAAAGAGGCAACTTGAGGGGAGTTTCAAAAAGCAGAGTGTTGCAGCTAAAGAGGAGCAAATCCTTGATCAAACTAACTTAGGCTCATTCACCATGGAGGAGATTAGAACTCCAAATCTGTTACATCTAGCTATGGAGGAATATAGAAAGCAACAACAACAAATGATTGAACAATAGGAAGACATTGGAGAGTTGTTGATAGATGATAATCAGCGAGACAATGGGGCCTTAATTCAAGAAGAAAAGCCTAAAATTAAACCTGATATTATCCTCCAAGGTGAGATATTTGATGTTTTCAAATATGTTCTGGATGAGGAAGCTAATGTTGATCTTTTTGAAAAATTGTGCACATGTATTATTGAATAGTTTTGTTCAAAGTTGGATGCTAAAGAATTAAAAGAATCAGAAGTTGTCACTCATGGTAAGTTGGAATAATAGGTTCACAAGATTGAAGAAGTGATGAAACAACAGGGAAAACCTCATGAACCTGATTTGCAAAATCATAACTGGTTGGAGGAGCTTCCATTCCATTATATAGAAGAACTTGAGATTTCTTCACCACTTGAATTGCTATCTTCTTTCGTTGAAAAGGACAAGCCTGAATCAGAATGTAATTCTTCCAGTAATGATGAGAATTATAAGCAGCTTCCATTCTGGTCTATAAAAGAGCCTGAGGTTAATGAATTGATTGAGAGTGTGTTGGAGGAAGCCATCTCATTGTTCTCCATTGAAGAAATGAGTGTTCATTTGGGAAAGCATAAACATACTGAGGAGGTTTCCATTTTTCCACCAAGTCAGCCACAGGGGTTATACCTTTCCAGCCATCAAGGTGATAAAATGGTAGCCCATGAGCAAGAAATCAACAAGGAGAGCTCAATTTTTGTCTTTACAAGGGGCTGTCCGATCAGAGATTTAGCCCAGATGGAGCTTGATAAAGTGCCAATGGTTAATCAAGCACTCACACATGGAGCCACAACTAAAAGTGGCATAAGGGATGTACTTGTAGTTGAAAAAGAGTGTGTTCAATTTACTTATCCTCCTTTGAATACAAATGCATATGATCAGTTTAAAGAGGTAAGTGAATTTGTTACCCTCTTTCATGAGGTAGTGCATTTCTTTTTTAAACATTTTTCAGAGCATCGTCCTCTTGTAACTACCATCATGCATGATAATTATTGCATATTCAAAAGAAAGGGCAGTTATTTCAATCATCCTATGAATGGTTTTGTTTGACCAGTTTCTTACTGGTTAAGTATAGGGTAGGTTTAGTTGCTATTTCAATTCCCTAAGTGTTGTTTCAGCACAGTTAGATAGTTTTCCCTTCTGTAGTTTCTTGTTTTCAATAAATGTTTGAGTGATTTGTTCTTGAGTTACAAATGCATTATAGCCATGTGCAAGGCTACTCCAAGTTCGTTCCTCAATTTTTTCAATGACTCCATGCCCAATGGATAGGCCTAGGCTACTGGTTTCCATGTTTAGCAGGCAAACATCCAGCAAAGGTCACCGGAAATGTTACCCAATTTTCACCTACGGGCTCAATCAGGCAGGGGAATCTATGTTTTAGGTGTTTAGGAAGGCCAAATGGAGGCATTGTTGTGCATGATTAAATCATACCCCTGATGCATCTCTCAAGTATCTCAGTTGAAAAGTCTACCTCAATCATTTTGGCACAAAACTCACGAGAGAAGGAAGTCGGCAAGACCTTCCTGTTGTCTTGCCAACTAGCAGTGCATCCTATATGGTTGAGTAAACTAGTCGCCAGGACTTTCAGGTCGCCATGATGTCTCAATGAAAATAGGAGGTCCTACTGAAGAATGAAGGGTCTCAATATAGTGTTTTTCTTTCGGCATAAGGTCTCACCGACACATGGGTGTCTTACCGATAGAGGAGCACAATGGTATAATGATGAGGGCTCACCGTAAGGTCTTCCCAAATGCAAGATGTCTTTCCGATAGCGATGAATTTTCCAATAGAAAATGGATATTGATATGACTCTAGCTTATCACTATGAGGTCTTGCCAATGGCTGTGAGGTCTTGCCGATAGCTGCTACGAGGTGTATTTGCATCGGGGAGACATGATTAGTGTCTCGCCGAGATGCGATCCTGATGGAGGACCTCTGACCACTTGGGAATCTATGTGGAGTGAGTTCAACCAATCAGAGGGATCCAAAGATGAACCATTGTCCATTTGACTGATTGACCACCCCAGCAAAGAAGATCAACGAAATAGAAACGATATGGATTTGCTCTATGAATAGAGCAATGAATTAGTTCGATATACAGGTGGTGGCGTCTGTAAGAATCTAGGAGGAGATCAAAGACTCATTCTGGCAAAGGTCAAAATGTAGAAGGATCTGGAGCAAGAGGAAATCTGGCAGAAAGGAGAAAGCCTCAAGTCCGTGGCACTTGGGATCGCTGCTGGCAGAAGAGTCGATCTACATTTATGGTAACACTCAGAAGCATTCAAGGCAGCTTGACAATGAGATTTGGAGAGGGACACGAGGACCCGAAGTTAATGCTGCAAAAGATCTTAAGGCTTCCCCTGAGGGCGATCTGTCACCAAGATGGACATGAGGATGCAATCGGATGCAGAATTAATTTCATTTAAAAGATCTAGGGGAAGATCTTTATGAAAAAATATTTTTTAAGCCCAGAGGGGTCGATATCTTTTTGTATATAGGGCATTTTTTCCTCTTTGTAAAAGACTTGGGGAGTTCTGCAGTTTTATTTTCTGAAGTTCATGACTTTTGCAGTCCTTTCTCAAATTAGCAAACCTTTGTAAATCATTTTGGAACATGTTATATAAAATTTACCTTGGTTACCATTGATGGTTTATTTTTTTCCTTCTGGTTCTTGTGAAGTATTCTAGTTTTTTAAGTGATTCATCAAGCTACTTAGTGAAATATTTCTTTTCCTTATATTTTGTTTCATGTTAGCATGCCTTTCTTTGCAAAACTAGTATCATGTAGGTTATAAACTGTGTTTACTCAATTGCACATGAGCTTTTAATTTGTGAAAATCTGCTTTTCCTTCTTGAAAGTGTGTGTATGTCAATCCTGTTTGTATGCATAATCTACAAGATCTTGTTGTGTAGTCCCATGTCCATCATCAGTTTTCAAGTGTAACCTAAGTATTCCATTGTTCTTATTAGTTCGGTGTATCACCATAGGATTTAATTTTCATTTTTTTCTCCTTCTCCCTTTTCATTACAGAATTAGTAATTAGGTGACACCATAGGAAGCCTACCTTCTCTAGAGGTTGACATCTATTTACAAGAAACCCACATCTTTAGAGGTCTTCCCATGTTACAGTGAAGTGTTGAACATTAGGTTCAACAGGGTGCAATTTTGGTGGATAACAGTACCAAATCCTAGGTTTCATTCTTTTTCAAATATATCATTTCCTCATTCATGGCTTCCAACCAGGAATTTGAATCAGACATATTAATAGCCTCCTTTACAGTCCTAGGCTCATCAGTGCTAGTAATCAAAGCATAGGCATAGTTCAAATCCAACATGGAAAAACCATACCTTTCAAGTTGTTGCTTCTCACATGTAGACCTCCTCACAAGTTGAGGCTGAGGTTGTGGTTCTTCTTCTTGTTCAAAAATCCCAGGGCTGCTAGAGTTCTCCTCAATTTTAGGTACACTTTGAATTTGTAGTTCCTCTTTATCTAGAGTTCAAGGAATTTCAACCATATCATTCTTCTTTTCTTCTTCTTCTATCTCTGACTGTAGATCAACTATAGAAGGTTTCAACTCTTGAAAGATTACACCTCTGATGTACACAACCTTCTCAATAACATGATTCCAAATCTTGTATCCTTTCACAAAATGCCATAGCCAATGAAGATACACTTTTCAGTTTTGTTTTCCAACTTAGAAATTTTCTCATTCAGTACATAAACATATGCTTCACAACCAAAGACACGAATATGTCTCAAAGAGGGCTTCTTACCAGACCATTCTTCCATAGGTGTTTTATCAACAAGAGCTAAACTAGGTGAATGATTAATCAAGTAGCATGTTGTAGCCATAGCTTTAGCCGAGAACTTCTTCTCTAGACTAGCACTGCTCAACATAATTATCGCTCTTTCCATCAGTGTCTTGTTCAACATTTTAGCAAAACCATTCTGCTATGGAGTATAAGGCATAGTTTTATACCTTTTGATCCCATGGTCTTTGCCATACTTTTCAAATCTGCAGAACAAAATTCACTGCCATTTTCCATCCTTAAGCATTTAATTTTCCTTCTAGTTTGATTTTCAACCAAGTTTTTAAAATCTTTAAACTAATTAAACACTTTTGATTTGCTTTTAAGAAAGTATACAAATTCCCTTCTCAAATAGTCATCAATAAAATAAACATAATATCTTGATTTCGATAATGAAGGAATATCTACTAGACCAAAAATATTAGAGTGAATATAATCCAGAGCACCAAAAGATTTATGAGGACTATAATAAAATGAAACATGATGTTGGTTTCCATATACACAATGTTCACAAAAATTGAAATCAAGGTTACAATCATCAAGCCCTTCTACTAGGTTTTTATTTTTCAGGGATTTTAAGCATTTCTCTCCTATGTGATCAAGTCTATGATGCTACAACATGGTTTTCTCTACTAGGAGTTTCAAATCCAAATATTTTGCACCCAGAGGAACTTCGTTCTCCTTCTTTGCATGAGTAGCCTTTTTTTACTTTATAGAGACATTGTTACATTGAACAACTTGTACAAAGTACCAATACGTGCACCCCTAGCCAACACCATCAATCCTCTAGTCATTTTACAGCCACCACTCAAGAAATAAAATTGCACGCCAACATCATTAATCTTACTTAGTGTTATCACAGAATCTAGCAGCGCTTGTTCCACGGATAACCCCCTACAAAACTTGTCTATTTCCTAGGATTCGTGAAGTTCAAGCACGCATAACAAAGTGATTTTCAAGCCACCTCAAAATGCGTTCCTAAGTCTTGAATAGTTAAATCAAGAATTGCCTCATGTTTGCCTCACGAAGACCTTCGAAACGAGATCTTTCGCGAGGTTTCACTGTTCGTACTTAGTGAATTACGGAAAATGCAGTGTCACTGAAAAAGTGCACTCCTTAACTCTTTTTCATGTCTTTGGCACGTTTCTTCATGTTTTTGCATTTTTCGTCAATCGTGCCACTTTTTGTGCCTAGATTTATTGCTCGACTTGAGTTAGGTTTTTAATTTTCATTTTCACTTAAAAGTATGATTCACCATTTTCATTGTTTACATTTCATGTTCTTTTCTTTCCTCTTGCTGTGCGAGTTTGCTTCTCAACTGTAAATCACGTTTTTGAGGTTTTGCATTCTCCTTCGGCACTCTTCGCATTTTGGTTCGAGTAAGTCATTTAATTTGTCTTCTTCTTTCGTTTTGTATATGATCTAATGTTCTTTACATGCATTTTTAGCTATGTTTTTATTTTACCCTACGCATTTTGTTCTTCTCCATTCGCGTTTTTCTTTATACGCATTTTTTTCTTTTGTTTGCTTCTCGTGCGTATTCCTTCTCTCCATTTCGCGTTTTCTATTCATTATTTGTCTTCAACGTGTAATGAATGGCGAGTTTTGTTTCCAGACACAATGGAACCCTGTGCATTCTCTCCTTAACTCCTCCTCTGTGTTTTATTTCCATTCTCCGCCGTGCCTTTCTTTCTAATGTTTTTGTTATTCTCATCACGTTATTCATGTCACTCTCTCCATTCGTTTTGATGTGAACTTTGAGATTCCAAAGAGGGTTTCTATTTGATAGTTTCTTTAGCAATTCAATGCGTTGATAATGATAATGATTTGCATCCAAAGACAAACCAAATTGTCTTCAAAAGCTTTCATGATTCAAACAAATTACATTTGCCAAGCATGAGCGCCCACGCCATTCATTCCTACATCTACATTTCAAAATTGTCAAAAAATGTAGAAGCGCTGAATTTTAGCGCTATGACATTTTGAAAAGGTAAAAAAAATTCCTAACACTGAAAGATGTAAGGGCACTAAAATTTAGCGCCCTTGCATCAAAAGTGATCTTTCAGAGATGTAAGGGCGCTGAATTTTGGCGCCCTTACACTTTTTCCAAGCTTTCTCCAATCCTTCCCAGATAAGCTTCATTTTCGACCAGTGCACTCCTGAGCCTAGTTTTTCCACCTATGTGCATCATTTTGTGTGCCTCGTCATCCGCTCCATGCTTTCCTATCCTCATGCTCATTTCACGCTTTCCCATGTTTCCTAACAATTAATGTTTATTCTGGCTAAATGGATTGCAGCCTATTTTCAAAGATCATCAAGTCAAGATTGATCAGAGTTCCAGTTCTTTTTGATGACTGCTACCAAGCCTCCTTCTTCGAAAGCAAAAGGCAAGATGAAGTACAAATATCAAGGTGTCTATCCGCCGACTGTGGTACTTTCAAAAGTCGAAGAGATAAAAGACACAGAGGTTGGTCATCAAGATTTGGTTGACTTCGCAAAGCTAATCGAGACGAAGCCTCTTCCTGATTCAATGAGAGCGATCGTACACAACAACCTCCATTTGGTGGCGATGTTTCCTATAGCTACGCACAATACCGAGTTTGTTCTCCAAGTTGCGTCTCATTACATCAGAGAAAGTAGAAGTGTGATCGATTCTTTCAGGCACGAGATTCTGAGACTCGACCCTGACTTCTTTGATATTGTCTTCGAGGTCCCTCATATGGAGAAATACATTGACATCTCTATATCAAAAGCACAGGAGATCTTTGATGCTGATCCCAATAAAGCTAAACAATTGATAAACACGCAATGGTTAAAGAAACCTAGATCATCTGTTTCTAGATGGCTGAAAGGACTCCTGAGAGGTGACTTGAAAGATGACGTTAAGGATATGATCACATTTCTAAGCAGGGTGAAAGGCTTGATGGAATCATCCACTTTTCACAATTGGATGTATGAATACATCAAGATCATAAGAAGGCAGAAGGTGCATATTGACTGGGGCAAACAAATCAGCAATGAGATACATGAGTAGTTGATCAATGCTCCTTATACATTGAAGTTCTACATGACTTCTTACCTGGTGTACGCAGCAGCTGTGATGAGACAATTCCTAGGTCTATCTACAAAAGGGAATCGAATGATGGTGCCTGTGTACAGATATTTCTATCAATTGGAGTTGAAGGAAAGCTTTCATCATTTCAGACGGGTCACTGATGCTTTCTTTGCGCCTTTACTCTTAAATTTTGATCCAGCTTTAGAAAGAAGAAGAGTATCTAATGAGGCTTATAAGGTGGTAAGTAAAGTTGGATGCATTTTTCTCCAATTCCCAATGTTTACTTACTTGAGAGTAGGCTGCTACACTGGTTGTCCCTACATGCTACCACGTTATCCTTCGGATAAGTGGATTCTCATGGAAACATGCAGACAGTTGATGTCAGTCCAAAAAGAATGAAGAAGCAACCACAAACGTGGGTTCAAGTTCCCACTGACCATCAGCCGATATACTATCCAAACTGCACAAAAAGCTAAGTCTTTCTATGTTGAAATGCAGATCATGAACATCAAAACCTATAGGTATAGGTTTGATTTCGACTACCGAGATGTCAGAAAAAAGTTGCAAAAGGGTCACCAACACAGGTACCATTTTGAAGACATCTAGGCAGATTGCAGAGATGAAGAAGCCATTCATAAAATGGACTATAGCAGGTTGACTATTCAACAAATAAGAGATCTTGGTATTGTTGACCTACCAGAGGATTTTGAAGATCCAGGTGATATCATGAATGCTGTCTATGATGAGCAAGGCATTGCTAAAAGGACTTTGCCTGCAATACAATGGTCTAGGAAAGAGGTTACTAGCATGAGAGAAAGGCTGAGACCAATCCTAGCCAACATAGAAGAATGGTTACATAAACATGGTTACGCAATGAAAAGTTTCAGAACAGACTCAGAAGGAGAGAAATCCGAAGCAGAAGCTCGCCAACAGCAAGAACTCCGTGACAAAAACAAATCAGCGGCTGTTCCCACTTCTTCACGAAGAGGTCCTAGGATTAAGTTCACTGTTGGCAAGAAAGATACCCAGGCTGTCCCAGAGACAGAAATCACGGAATCTAATCCATCTTGCTCGAAGGGTAAAAAGCCTATTCTATAGGAGATAGATTCTGATGAAGAAGAAAATTCAAGTGACCAATCCGCTGAAGATGAAGATTCAGCAGAAGTAGACTCCGATGCCGAAGAGGTTTCTGAAAGTGGGCAAGAGTCTGATGAAGATTCTAAAGAAGGATCTGAAGGTGACTTTGAAGGTGAACCATAATCAGAGAGACAAGAGGGTGATCAATAGGAACCCGGGCATGATCAAGAAATAATTACTTCTCCTCCTGAGAATGTAATTGAGGAAATTCCCAGAACATCATCGCCCGTGACTTCAAATGTTCCTCATACCCCTCCAGATTCAAGAACTCCTCCACCTCCTATTCCCTCGTCACCTATTCCTACCACATGCATTCTTGCAGTTGAGATATCCCCTATCCCTGCTGCATCAACTTAGCTTTATACTACTTCAGTGACAAGCATCCATACGGTTGATATACTGTCAAGCCCTCCATCGTCCATTCCTAGCTTGTCTTCACCAACATATGATATCACTTCTGAAAATGAATTCAATCATGTCATGAATGAGTCAATGCGTGATTAGCTCAATGTGTCAACTACAGGAGCAATGATGACAAATACTTCTCCAATTCTCACGATACCTATGGTGAGTTCAGATGTGACAATATCTTTAGAAGTAGCAATGGCGACTGAATTGATAGTAAATCTAGAAGTTCACACTTATTTTCTTCCTCCTTGGCTAATATCTCAAGTGTCGAAGGGTAAAAAGAAAATGATTTCTCTAGAGGAGCTCGACCTCGAAGAGATAATTCTTCCAAAATCCAAAGGGAAGAAAAAGGAAAATGTATACTCAAGGCTGAACGTTGATAAGTCTGGCCACAAGTATGCTGAAATTGGCATACCACCAAATGAAGAAGGTGATGTCAATATGGAGGACTACACAGTAACAAAGGTCCAGCTTGGCAAGGTTACCAACGAAAGTGCAAAAGCCGATGCACAAGTCACTTTGGATATCTTGGCGGGAAGGCTAGATAAAGTAGAGCAAGCTTGTAACATGTACAAACAGAGGGCAGAGCATTATGCCACTATTGTAAAGAGACTTGAAGGTTCTCCAAGTAATGCACAACCGCTGACAGGGGTAAATATTGAAGACCCAACTGTCAAGAAAGCTGAGAAATTTTCCTCCAAAGGCAGGGTGTTATATGATTTCGTTGAGAAGATCATTGAACACAGATCTCAAATAATTTTGTCTATGGATGAGAAAACTACCATGTTGGCCAAGCTCACCACAGAGCTTGATAAAGAAAAGAGTGTACTTTCCCAGGAGTGCAGAGACATGGAAAAATGCCTGTTGTCATGGTCAGAAATGAAACAGGTAAAGCTCAACAAATTGGTGGAGGTTGGGGTAATTCCTGACAAAGAAAAATTTGTAGAGGTAAAAGAATCACTAAAACACAGAATTCAAGTGGTTCAATCTCTCACAGAAGATCTTCACCAAATACAGGAAGATGTTGACGGGCATCGTACTATTCTTGAAAAAGGTATCAAAGAGTTGCTTGGTCAACTTCTTGAGGAAAATCGTATCTTCCTGCCAGCCACAGAAATATCCCAGATCTTCAAGGAAGCCATCATGAATTTGATTGACAGTTCAGACTTCTCAGAAGCTTCGTTGAACATCATTTGTGATACAAGGCTCACATTGGACAACCTGAAGACGCATCTTGACAGGTGCAAGAAGGTTCATTCATCTACCATGAGATCGATCACGAGAATTCACACCATTGTGGATTACACCGTTGGTCCAGATGAGAAGTTCGTGCAGGAGACTAGGAGGAAATTTGAAGACTTTCGTGCCCAATGCAAAGAAACATGAAGCAACCCCCTATTCTCCAGTGTTAGACATTTCTGGTGCATCCCATTATGCATCTTGTAAATATTTCTCGACATTTTTGAATGTCCTTTTGTAAATTGTAATTACACCAAGTCCAAAGATGTAATATTTTGAAAAAAAATTACACTTTGAATTTGGTCAAAGTTAGGTGAGATCTCCTAAAATCGCTCACCTAACTTTCCTTGATTTTCTCAACCCCTTTCCTAATTTTTCTCATCCCTCTTTCTATATAATGTAAGGGATTTTCATTGTAAATTTATCTTTTAGTGTTTTGGAACGAAGTGCTGCTCTTTTTGAAGCAAATTTGTGAAACTTTGTGTTCATGGTTTGTGAATGAAATTTGATTAATAAAGAAAAGGATTGCAAGCCAAACTTTGCGTTGGATTCGATACTTTTGTGAGTTGATCTTATTTGGTAGTGATTAGTTTGAAGAATCTGAAGGACTCTAAGTAGTTTATGTAAACTTTGTGTTACATTTATTATTTAGATTGCATTTGTATTTCTGTTTATCATTTGGTTGAATGATCTACAAGACTTTGTGCTTGTAATCATTCATGCTCTTGCATGTTCTTGTCGAAGGATCTACAAGACTTTGTGCTTGTAATTGTTCGTGTTATTTGATACTTTTGTTGGATGATCTACAAGACTTTGTGCTTGTAATCGTTCATGATGTTCAAGGAATTGCTGCGTCTAAGAAGACTTTGTGCTTCTAACGTGACAAACGGTATATCTGCATAGATCCAACATTGAAAAAGCTACGTAACGACTTTGTGCCTTTGTGAGCTTTCCCTTTTTACCTTATTTGTTTATTATAATCACTTTTGGTATCTCTACGCTTCGCTTTGACAAGATAGAGATATTGGTATTACTACTAGTTGTTAGTTTAAGGTTATCGAGAATTGTGAACTTCCAACGGTGAAGCATTGTAAACATCTTCTCTAAAAAAAGAGAGAAGGATGAATGTAACACACCCCCCCACTCCGTAAGTTTCGTGTACATTTTGTAATTACTTGTTTGATTTACTATCGCTTCTGTTAGCAATAAGAAGGGCGCCTCCCCTTTCCGAGAGGAGAGATTCACATCTCACATAGCTGTGGCTAAAGTCCAAGTTGTGTAATCTATCGAAAAGCTGATTACATAATTTTCACCCAACACTTAGAAAAAGAAAATTTTGAGCCAGACCTGGTATGTGCATTAGACCATCAATCCATTTTATTCTTCTGTTAGGGAATCAAATTCTAACTCTTCCTTAGCCAACAATTTCTAGAGATGAATCATTTTCCAAACACACCTTTCCACCAACATAATTTTCATACATTGTAAACCAATCTTTGTGAGATGTCAAGTGAAAAGATGTGTCTAAGTCAATCACCCAGACATCATCTGATAACTAAGTTGCCAAGGCTACAATGAAGTCATTTGCATCTCTCTGAGAAGAATCATTATCCAAAGATTTTTCTTCTTCTTCTTCTTTTTCTTCTCTTTGCAATCCTTATAGACATGACCAGGCTACCCACAAACAGTCGAAGCTTGATCTGGTTCTTTCTTTTTCTTTTCTTTTTTTCTTGTACATCTTTGCCATTGTATTCTTGTTCCTTGTTGTTCTTGATATCATTTTCATGTGTGTTCCCTTGTGCTTATGTTGGTTTGTCATGGGATCCTAATCCTGGTGGCTTGATCACCCCTCTTGATCGTTGTTGTCCCATCTTGCTAGCATTGGCTCATTGAAACCCCTCTTGATGCACGTTGGTCTACTTTTGTGTGAGTTTGAAGTAGGTTCTACTTTTTATGTCTTGTTTGGGCCCTAATGTGATTTTGGCTTAATTTTTCCTTCATTTAATGTTGTAATGTGGATAACACAATCACATTAGGTCTTGGGACCTTGTGAACTAAAAGGATTCAAGTGGTACCTTACTTATGTGATGTAAAGTGTTGTAGCATATTTTCACACTTTTCTAGGGTCTATACTTTCACACTTTTCTAGGGTCTTGTTAATGAAATAACCTCTTTTCATCATTTACCGAGACCTTGTTTGAAAGTGTTGTAAAGTATTGTAACACGCTTTCACATTTTTCTAGGATTTTCATTAATAATTGGGCTTTCCTATGCTATAATTGGCTCAATTTTGCATCCAAAAGCCTTATTTATGTGTATATTTGAGAATAAACTTGATAAATATGATTTAAAACATTAAAATCCTAAAATCCACCTTAAATGCCTATGGTGGGACTCATTCTCCATTCTAGGTGAATGTGTCCCCTTAGGTGGGACCCATTCGCCAAAGGTGGCGAATGAGTCCCCTTAGGTGGGACCCATTTTCCCAAGGTGGTGAATGAGTCCCCTTTAACTAAAAATTCTGGCAAGTTTTTATTCTCCAAGATCTAAAGTCAACCTATAGTGTTGTAATTTTAGGAATTATTGCATAATTGAGTATAAATACAAGCTTTTTTCTCTCATTTTCATACCTAGCATTCAAATATTCATGCATATAGTTTACAAGAGTATTTGAGAATTCACAAGAGCATTCAAGGCATTTCAAGAGAAAATTATCAAGCAATCGAGAGCATTTTCAAGTGTCATTCATCATGTCAAAGATTGCTTGCATCATGTTGTTTTAGAGCTAATATTTGTGATGTAGGATTGTGTGATTCAAGTAAGCATTACATTCAAGATCTATCAACATCAAGGTAGATTCCAAGTCCTCATCCATTGGATCCAATACTTACATGTTTGCAACATCTTATTGCAAGGGTCTGATGGGTTGCAACATCATTATTTTTTCATTCATCATTCTCCATTTTATTTCATTTCATTTCAAGGGTTTAATTACCAACAAGGGGTTTGACCAAGGAAAACCCCTATTCACTAACCCCACAACATGTTTCCCTCTTCTTGTGTGTGATTTGCAAGGCTAGGTTGCAAATTTACTAAGAATTTAAGATTGGAAAAGTGGTCAAAGAAATTCAAAGTTTTCAAAGTCCTAAGAGAATCTTGGAGAAGATCTACATGCTAAATTCTATAGTTTCAGACCCAAATATGAATCAGGAGCAGAAAAGTGGATTGAGGGCTATAGTTTCCTATTTTGAATTTCTAGAAATCCAGAGGTGGACTAATTCACCACGATTGGTGAATGAGTCCCAATGCCTAAGCCTAAATAGGAATTTTGTAGATCTGAGTACCCATTTGTCTGAAACTTGTTTCGACACATTTTTCTCGAAGCTGGACTAATTTTCCTAGCTTGGTGTATGAGTCCCAGTCAACATCCACATCAGAATTTTAAGGATTCCAGAGCTACATTCCATATTCAACAAGTTTCTAGGTATACATTTCTAGTTTCATAGTTTTCTGTTACATTCTACTTACAGTTTGAGGTCATTTAGTATTAGTTTACATATCACACTGTGTTTTCAAACATTCTATATCTTCCAAGTTTACACTTAGTGTGAACCCCTTTCTTAATCATCTCCAAGGATACCTTATAGCCAAATCTCACATCCTTCATTGGGTTGAGATCTCTAAGGTATTCTTGAATGTGAACATTGTGAAATTGGATCCATCTCCTTGTATCCATCCTATGGACAAGGAAGTGAAGCATCCATTTTTGGTGTCCACATTCTAGTAAACCTAACTTTTGAACATCATAATTCAGATTTAGAGTGCATTTACATCCTATATTTAGCTTGCATTAACATTGCATTACATTTTGCATTAGTTAAGTTGCATTCTATGGTTTCAAAATTTGTATTAGTGAAAAGTTCATTTAGCTTGCATTATTACACTTAATTTCATTAAAAATTAGTAAAATTCTACAATTGCATCTCAGATTTGCATCAAAAAGTACAAAAATCATAAAATTCATTTCAAAAAAATTAGTCCGAGGACTCATTCGCCACCTAGGGTGAATTAGTCCCTTTGCATAGTTTGCACTGCATTTTCTAGCATTTAATCTTTATTTTCTAAGTTCTTGTTTACTGTTACTGCATTTCTAGTTTTCTTTCCAAAAATTTTGTTTCAAGCAATTTATTCTTGTTAGCTTACATTGCATTTGCATTCACCCTGCATTTAGTAGACTTTGGATGAGTGTTTGGTGTCCTATTGCTAATACCTTAGTGAGAAGAACTTCAAGACTCATGCCATCCTACGATAAAACGCTCATTGTGGATCTTGGGTTATCTAGAGCTTCCACTCCTAGTATTGCAACTAGTACACTAGGCATAGATAATACCCTTATCAACTCTTTTCCTTCAAATAACATGCAAGTTGAACCACAAAATGATAAATCCCACAAGAGAAAATAATTCAAATCCATGAGGACTTAGCAAACCTCCAACATCAAGTAACCCTTGAAAACATTTGAACTACTACAATTCCTACCATAGAAAACATCCATCACATGCTTGAAAGTGAAGATGGCCTTAACATTGTGAAAAACATAGTTGAGATATATGCAAAACATCATATTTCAACCTCTAGTTCTCCTATACCAGCAAAAAATGTTGCAAACCAAGGAGGAAATCAAATTCGTCATCCCTCAATGATAGCCTCAATAACTACCTATACTACTCATCAAGTCACAACAATAATGCAACAAGTTACTAATGTGATTCCTTCCTTGGGTATTCCTGAGCTAACATCCCTAGTTCATATGTAGCATCTCATGTTATATCTTCTTCCACATTACCACATATAAGCATTCCATTCACCTATCCTAATAATACATACACTCCATCACCACTTTCACTTCCATCTCATACCACTTGTAATGATCCTCTCATAACACAACTTTTCCAAACTTTTTCATCCAAGCAAAATCAGAATGGCCCACCCACATATTATGTCAGAAGCAACCCATTTTCCTTAGCGATATTGTGAACACTGATGCTACAAGTAGAGGTGCCTAGATTTAATAAATATGGAGGGAAGGGAGATCCTTCTAACCATGTTAATGCCTACATTGCTCTATGTAGTGACTTTTTCCTTGATGATAAATTTTTTGGCAAAACTATTTCCTAGGTCCTTAAAGATACTACCTTGGAATTGTTTTCTTCTTTACCAAACAATTAAATTCGTTCATTCAATGAAGTTGTTGATGTATTTGTAAACCATTTCCAAGTGCATATGAATTTTAAGAAGACCTTGGACGATATGATGAGATGCAAGCAAAACGAGGAAGAAAAGATAATTGATTTTATCTCATGCTATCAATCAATTTATTCCAAATCAATGTCAAGATCCCCAACCCACACCTTCAAAAGATGTTTATAAAGAACTTGTAAACTAAAATTAAAGACAAGCTCATTGTGATAAAATTCCCATCCTTCATGCACTTGTGTACTACCCTTTGTGATTATCAAAATTTGGTTTGTAGTCAAGATACAAGGTCCACTTCTAGCCAAATTGAGAGATTCGAGCCAGTCAACCAAAACAATTCCCAACCTTATAGAAAAAAAAAAGGGTTCTTGCAATTCAACCCCCCTAAACAACCAACTCAAAACATCAACAACCAAGTAGTTGTTGTCAAAACCTTGGTAATCTTTAGTTATGGAGATCCGAAAAGACAATTCACACATTTACCTGGCACCCTTCATAACACAATGTCCGAACTTTTACAACAAAAAATGATTACCGTGCCTCCTGTTAGCGATCAAGGAAATACGTTTGTTGCCCCTTTAAACCAAAACATGCAAATTTTAACTAATCCGATGCCAAAACATAATATTTAATTTTTCAAAGCCAGTGAAACTATAGAGAATGATGTGATGAATGTTGATACAGATGATGAATGTAATGATCCTATTCCAAATTATATCAATGTCAATCCTATGGATGAAATGGTAGGAGTGATAGACATCATCCCTTCTAAGGGCCAACCTAAGATTTCTCTTGATATTGCTTTCTCCTCTAAAGCTATAATTAAACATGCACCCGATGGTCCTCTCTACAAATCCGGTTGTATCTATGACAAATGAACTAATGGGATATTAATAGATCATGCCTATGGAGAGAATGTAATCACTGAGGAGTTCTTATTCTTACATGAACTTTATCAAGATGAATATGATAAACTAAAAGCATGGATCAAGACACACAATGGCTTTGCATTCCCTATGGTAGGATCGATCACCTTACCATTACAAATAGGACCAAAAACATTAGATGTCACATTCTCCATCATCCCACAGTTGGACCAATTTCGTTTGAGGCTAGGCCATCCATGGCTTTTCTCAATGAAACTTGGGCCTCTAATTTTGCACAAATGCTTAAAGTTTCAATTTGACAATGAAATATTTATCATTCACCATAGCGGATTTAAACCCTTGTCCTCCAAAGGAATTTTTTCCTTAGAATCCTTTTGGCCTGATCCCATGGAACCTATCAAGCAACAAGAAGACTTCTTTTTCATATCTTACCAAAAATTCAAAGCAAAGAAGATAGCCGAAGTATCCTTTTGCAACATGTCCCCCTCTACTTTCACACCTCACATCCTTAATGAAACCATGCTTAAACCTAAACAGGAACCAAACATCCAAGACCAACCAAAAACAAAAATTTCACCTACATTGTCAAAAAGACCAAGAGACAATGAAACCAACTTCATCATACCTCCTAGAATAAGACAAGTTTACAAAGAAAAAGATAAAGTGGATGAACAACCTCCTATGGTTCCTTCCATTCCTTCCCTTAGGGAAGAAAAGCAACCTATGGTTGATCAACCCACTCCTTCACAAATGCAATTTGAAAACAAAACCAAAAGACTCAGAGGTGCTAGAGAGCATAGGAATACTCGTTGTGCTCTTTCTCATAGGTTACATGAAGTGTTAAACAATGAAAATAAAAATTTGAGCTTGATTGTAGCAATGCATGATGACACTCCACCCCAACCAAAATAAAATGACCCAATACAAGAATCACAACAAGAGATTAACTCTTCGATGGACATTATCATTCGTCCTCCTATTGTGATTAATTTGGGTGATGATGACGAGACCACTAAAATTGAAGAAGAGGTGCATAATGAATTCAACACATTATTTTCCTCTTCCATGAGCTTAAATGATAAATATCCTATGCAGAGTGATGAACTTGGTACTTCTCCTAGCTCAACACTTGCCCTTGTCCCTTTTCCTAGCTATTTTCCTTCGATATACAATGAACATGATTGGGAGAAAAATGACTTGCTTGACAGTTGACTCACATTTGCATTACTATTCTTTTGAATTTTATTTTTCTTCTTCCTTTTCTTTTGTTTGATTGCATGTGTTAGAGCTCGAAAATCCCTTGATATTTTGAGGTCCTTTGTCCTCAATACCAGCATAGTATGTTGATTGCATACGGGGTTTAGCATTTTATTTGAATAGCCTTGTCATTCAAAATCCCCATGTAATCCTCAAATGTCTTATTTTTGCATTGACTTGTTTGTCTGGTTACCAGTGATATAAGTTACCTCTAGAGTCATCGTTTAACATTTCTTACCAGCCCCTTCATTTAGAACTATTCAGTCATTCCTAGTTGTAAGGTGTCTTTAATATTCCCAAGTTGGATTTTAATATTTCACATACAAATGACTTATGTCTAAGTCATAAATCCCGAGGAGTAGATTCTTGTCGGCCTAGTCAAGGCCCCTTTTTAAGACTAACTATGTGTTCATGTAGGTTTGATGATCACAAGATGACAAGAATTAATATGGGTCACTCCCCATTGGCTCATCTGTTTCAAATGAATGCAGTTTAATCGTTGCGAGGTTAGCGAATAATGCAATGTGTAAATGGGCCCAATCGATGTGTCCCATCTCAACATCCATAACTTTGAGATCGATGGTGCTAAGTGAGCAAAAAAGGATGATCATAGTCATTCCCTGGTAGCTCGAGGAGGAAAGAAGCAGGTTCTTTAAAAATGGAAAAACCTGTGAGATATTGCCACATGCGCTCTACGGTTACCAACAGGTGGGGCCCTCTCATACATGGGGAGAGTCCTGTCAGCGAATTTCTATTGGTTGTTCATCCGAGCTAGAGTGGTGTTGCAAATTCAAATGATTTTGACTCAATCTAAGTCGTTCAAAATGCCCAGCTCACCCATGGATCAACGACATTTATTCAAAATTGCAAAGTATGCCCGTTGCAATTTTTTTGCTTCACACGAATGGGCATTAATGGCAGAGGTGACCTGTAAACCTATTAAATTCCCTTCAAAATTTGTGTATGTGGATGACTCTTGCTTATGTGAGATTTGAGGACATGTCCAAGGAAATACAAAGAGCTCAGAGGTGAATTGTAGAAGTTATCTTGGCCGGCATTGGGGGATGTCATGGTTGAAAGTAGTAAGTATGATAAACACAATTTTATGTCTTTTTAGTTTTCTGAGCTAGGCTTTGTTTTTAATCTATTTTAAAACAAGTTCTTTTTATCATTTTTTGTTCATTTCCTTAAAACTAGGGTTAATCTTTTCTTTTAAAATGTCGTAGCCCTGTAAATTTCCCAGAATTAGCCCTCCTCCTAAGTCAAAAACTGCAGTAAGGAAATTGAGTAGTTAAAATCCATCCATAAGAGCTCTTGCATATTCAATCCCATGGCTCCCAAAATTCAAGGTGCTTCTTCCTCTACCCAGTCTAGAACCCTTTTGTAGGATGTGATTGATTTACTACTGCAGTCTACAAATAAGAAACCAGAGGGAAGGGTCTTGTTTCATGGCCCTACTGTGAAGGAGGGTTTCATAGATAAATTTTTCTTCATCAAGGATTCTGAGGTACCTTATACGAGATGGTAGATGTTTCAACATTGGTTTGAAAATAGAAACCTTGGGTCTCCTTTCAGTAACCCATGGAAATTGGATATGGGGAAATTGATTGTTCCCAATGTTTACATGGATGTGGACCTCTTGAAAGATATCAAATCAAAATACGATCCAGTTTCTAGGGCAGTTAGAACATATGATGGGGTGGTTATGGTGAAAATAACCAGGGAAGAAATTGAAAAGGTTTTTGACCTGCATGAAAGGAATTCAGATATGCTTTCTTTGGATATGGATACTATCAAAATAGAGTATAACAATACCAAGGTATTCAATAGATCAAAAATGTTTCCTCTACATACTGCAATGATTGGAACTAGGAAACAACAGAGGAAGGTTAGGATTGATGATAGAGAACTCAAACCTTTCCTAATGAGCTATTTTGCTAGTTATTTCAGAAAGACTGTATACTCTCTTTACCAAATTGTTGGTGCCAATCCACTTGACACATTACAAAAGGAGTATAGCTACATGGCCGCACATCCGCAACACCCACGGTACAATATTGTTTATGATTATGGAACTTATTTGGCTGAACACATCCATAAAGGCTTAGTTGAATTGCAAGAGGGGAAACAATGGGTGAAGTTCTAGTGGTACCTGTAGACAATCAAAAATGACCTAGGCCTGCAAGCTCTATTTTACCATTTTTCATCCTAGCATAACTGTGACATTTAATTATGTCCTTGGTCCACATTCAACTATTAATTAAATAATTCAAATTATCTAATTAATTCATGTCTCCTATATTCTTCATGATTATTAAATAAATAAATTATATTTATTTATTCAATACGTCACTAAGGGTCTATTATCTTCATACAATTAAATAAATTTCTTATTTTATTTAATTTTCTTTATTCATTATGTCTTCCTGATTATTAAATAAATGAATTTTATTTATTTATTTATTTAATATTTTACTAATTCTCATAATTAAATGAATTTATTAATTTGTTTAATTATTGGTCATAATCCTCTAAATTAAATAATTATCTTTAATTATTTAATTTCCAAATTTAACATTTCCCTCATTTTAAATAAATTAATTATTTAAAATGATATCACATTCTTGACTATCAGTTCATTTTGGTAAATAATCCGAAAAAGATTATTTATTGTCACACAAAATCCTAATTTTGAATTAATTTAATTCAAAAAGGTAATCTTCTTCCAAAAATCAAGTAATTGAGCAAATTCTTGATTTTCCAAATATGCTTTTCAGTTCAACCTTTATCCTCTTGATCTTTTGAATCTCACAAATCAAGGAGTCTTTATCTTCTTGATTTTCAAAAATCTTTATCTTTTTGGCTAATTATCACATTTATTCTTGACCATCAATTTGATTTTATCAAATTACATCTTGGCCACTCATTTAACAATCTTTCCCTACCCCTAATTAGGGATTGTCACATGAAATATCGTCCACTGATTTTAGGCTTTTTCAGTTTTTAATCTCGTCCATCTGTCCAAAATTGTGTTTTCTATAAAATGCCAATTTTGCTCACAATCTAGGGACCACTTCATTAATATAAGATGTTTATGCTTAGATTTTAATTGCATACTTTGTATTTAGCTTATTTTAATTTGATTATAGTCATTTGTCATAGTCATAGGCATAGTCATCAAATCCTTCAAAGCTTGTTTGGGACATTGGCATAGTCAAACATTGCTCACACACTCGATCTAATGGCAACAATCAAAAAGTTAGAAGGTGCTATGGAGGTGAATCATGGAAGCCTCGCGAATCAATTGGTATAATTGTTTCATTTTTTTTTAGCTTTCATTGTACTTCATAGCTCTTTGGGTTTTTATTATTGATCTAATCTGCTAACCTTAACGTAAAATTCAACCCATTGATACATTGGTGAACTCGATGCATTTAATTTTTTTTTGTAGTTTCTGTACAGTTTTCAGTTTTTTGTTTTTTTTTGTAGGTACAAGTATGAAATGATGTAGTTGAGTTTTCCCGAGCTACATCTGCTGTGTCGTGATGCATTCACTGGCTTAAACGACACAAACACTCTGATATGCCACATATGAAGTCTAGAAAGCTGCATTTGATTTCCCAAGATGCACTCGTAGCTTAAAAAGACACATTTGATATTCGAGACGCATCTGTCTGTCAGACCAGAACATGGGACAGAGACACATTTTCTGCACAGAGTGACGCATTCACTCTACTGTGACACATTTTCCTGGTAACTGTTTCTTCTTTTCTACATTCAATTTTTCTATTTTTATTTTCTTTTTGGCATTCTGATGTTCTTTTTGGTATTTTGGTTTTTCTTCTGCATTTTGCATTCTATTTTTTCATGTTACTAATCTTTTTTTGCAGCGTGTGGCAGTTACATTTTGTGGGTCCAAGACCTTTTGCTAAAACTCCTAACAAGTGTTTTTACAGGTTCGAGTATCCAAGATTTGCTTCAAAAAAACATTGTGCTTGTGATTTTTAGACTAAATCACATTTCTTTTTGGTGCATTTAAAATTAACATGTCTTCCATTTTGTCTCATTGTGTTTGAAAGTGATAGGCGAATATGCTCTCACCTTGTGCAAACTAGGTGATCAAAAAGCCAAACGCACTTTATTTTTGTGTAACCCTGATGCAATAATCGAAGTATCCTCTCCCCTTGTGTATTCATGCGATCCTAGGTGTAAGAGAAATGATTATTTCCTCTAGAAATTAGGCCTGCCTAGGGATTTCATCACCGCAATGCGACTCAAATCAGAAATGGAGCTAAAGCCAAGCTACCCTCGACTGGTATATAAATGTGAATCTTAAGGGAAAACCTAAGATTACAAGTGCAGATGTGTCATACAGACCAAGTAGTACTCCCCAAAACCCTATTGAGCTTAACTTCTTCAGGCTGGAGTGCCTCCTAAACAAAGATTAATCTTGTGTCCCATGTATGGCCACTCGAACAGGGTCTTGAATTAAAAACTCATGTAGTAAGCCCAAAACCTTCTATTTGCTAGTACAACACCGGTCGATGTGAAGCCTTCCACATCTTCGCAATCTTTAGTAGAGGTGATCAATTTTCCATGGGAGTTTCATGGGGGTTGGAAGCTTGGTTAGCCTAATAAGAGAGTGCACTATAAGCAGGAGCCTGTGCAGCCAAGCTTCTAGATTCACACGCTACTGATATGCAGTTGAGGAAACCCATGTGGAGTCTAATGAATACTATCCTAGCTTAACCATAGGATTGTACTTGTTCTCTTGTGTGTTTGTTTACTTTTCAGAATATTATGCTTGCCAAGTGTTTGTTGGTTACTGAAACAAAACAAAAAACACCCAAGCATCTCCAAACAAATAGTCAAACTTTCAACAATTCAGGTTTTTAACCAAAAACATTATAAATTTGACCTTTTTTACATTCTGCAATGCATTTGTCAAAACACAATCGCTATGTCACACCGCATTTTCTAGATTTTGCAACGCATCTACTCTGATAAAACGCATTTGCTGCTCCAAACACTACATTTTCCTATCTTGAAATGCATTTTCCTTATGTAAAGCCACATCTGAAATATTGAACTACATTTGAGATCTGTAAAGCCGCATTTGAAATACTGAACTACATTTAACATTTCTAATGCCACATATGATCATTGCAACACATTTGCTGCTTGTAATGATACATTTTCCTGTCAACAAAAAAAACCCTATTTTAGACCAAAATATGAGTCGAGACATCTTAGCCTACTATCAAACATATTTTTCAAAGGTCTCTATCAGAAACTAGAAGTGAAATTGCTCAAAAAATTCATCATTGACATTAATTAGCTTGCATCTTAACCATAGGTTTAATTTTCCAAATTTTAGTTGCATTCCCTAGGCATCATAATCGTTATTTTTAGCATAAATTTGTCCTTAGGTTTCATCTTGGAAAACTTTGGATTAGGCCAACTCACCACACTTAGCAAAACCATTGTTTTCAAAATTAGATTATCTTGGGACTTAGTCATTATTCCTCTTTTTTGGTCATTGTCATTTTGTGAGAACCTCCAACTCAATAGTCTAGTTAGGTAGGCTCACTCGTCATTTTGACCTTGTCATTTAGTCCCTTTTGCAAGTCCTTTTTATAACCAAAATTGAGACATAATTCAAGCTTAGAGTGGTTAGGAAAACCTTTCTTCGACCTTGTCATTTTGCATCAATTATTTCCTTAGTCATCACCTTGCATTGTCATCCTTTATTCCAAAATACAAAAGTTTTTGTCATAACTTGTCATCCTAGTCGTCATTTTTCATTAGCAATTTTCTTTAGGAAACACTATTGCATTGTCATCTCTCATTATAAAAATTCCAAAAAGAAAAATATAGTCTTGCATTGTCATCCTTTTATCACAAAAATACAAAAAACATAGGCTAGTATCATCCTTGAATTTATCCATCATTTTCATTACCCCCATTTGAGCAATTCCCTTTTATGGTGGAAACTAGACTCCAAAGAAAGAAAAAACAAATGGCAAACTTTGGACAAGATTCTAATTCCAATGTCACCAATCACACTTACGACCCAAATTGGACTTTTGACAACCCATTTAGCAACACGCATACTCATCCTCTCATGACCATACCATCCTCATCAAACAGCCCCTTTGAACCATTCTTACATAAGGATGAATATGGACAAATACTTGAGGAAAACCTAGAGGTAGCAGCACAAGATCCAGAGGTGGCCTTTTTCATAGAACAAATGGTCTTATATGACAGGGACAAACATTTGGCCATACTTTTAAGTCAAGGAGCTAAATTACCCCAGGGGTTCAACATTAATACTATGAGAATGACATCTCCTGACCATAACGTCAACAATACATAGAACATGTCCAATAGTGGTCAACCTCCAAACACCACAAGCAATACATTTTTTGACGCTACGTCACAAAATGTCACAACGACCATGAGTGTTACCTCCAACATTCCAAAAAACTACAATTAAATAAATGCTACATCCATTGGAGGAACACAATCCGTCACATTGCCCACAATCCACTGGAACCACATTTGGGTCCTTGGCAATGTGGGCAAGTTCTTCCAATCCACTCTTTACCACTACGGTAAATTCCACTGGGCATCATCAAACCATACAAATCCTCCATTAACGGAAACATCTAGTACCATGAACGCATCCTCATCATATCCTCTCATTGGTACCTCACATAATCCTTTGGGTGGAGGTAAACGACATATCTTTATTCAAGGACCACAACCAAGTGTTAACACATCAACACAGTCTAATGCCATCATCTCCCAAGGAAAAAATATGACCATTCCCCTTGTAGAAACCCAACAATTTGGACAGGGCATTCAAAACACACCACCTATGGCATCATTCACACATCAAAATATTCATGGTCACCATACTCCCCAAATATCGACCCAAATGGTTGGGGGACACATTACGACATACTCATCCTATATTCATACCCACCAACATGTCCCCAATCCACACTTTCAATACCAACAACACACAAATCAAAACACATCATACATGTCACAAAAACACGTCCCCCAACAACACACCAACATCCACTCACAACAAATAGGGACCCATGGTGTACTAATCAATCTAATGTATGGGGCCACAAATGACCCTATAATCGATGCTTTGCAAGAAAAGTTGATGGGTCTAGAGAAGACCATAGAAAACATACAAATATCTGGGAAGAAATCAAAAGTTTCATATGATTTATCTGTATATCCCTTTGACATGAACTTATACATGCCACAATTTCCTCCAGGATATGTGTCACCAAATTTTACCAAATACAAAGGTAAGACAAACCCTATCGAACATGTCCAAGAATTCGCAACCAACTATATGGATGTCATATATGAACCAACATACTTGATGAGACTCTTTTCTAAAAGTTTTGCAAGTCCCGCCCTCGAATGGTTCTCCACTCAAAAGGATATCCAAACATGGGATGAACTTAAATGCAAATTCATAAAAAATTACTCTTACAACATTGACATGGACACCTCTATTACTAGCTTATGCAATCTCATGCAAGAGGACACTAGTGAAACGTTCACCCCATTCTTCAAAAAATGGAGAAGTTTAGCTAGTCATTGCCACATCGACATACCCGAAAAGGAAAAGGTTGACATGTCTTTTCAAACACTTCTAGGTCCCTTAAAATATGTAGTGCAAGTGCATTGTTGCACAACATTCATAGACCTAGTTGAAAAAGGTGTCCAAATTGAGAAATCCCTTATTGCAAAGGGAGAGCTAAAATACAGTCCTAAAAACACAAACGCAAATCCTCCCATTGACAAAAATAAGTATTGGGTCAAAAATAAACATGTTACCAATGACGAAATTGTTGATGCCAAGGTTGTAAACACTATGGGTCTTGTATTGGCTGTGAAAGGGGTTCAACCGCAAAACAAGCCAACGACGATACTAACACCCCCCACTAATGCCACCCCAAACAACCAAAATGGTCAAAATAGTCAAAATCAAGGACAATACTGTCAAACAAGACAATTCCCCAGGGGTCACACATACACTCCCTTGGGTGAGCCCATGGAGGAAGTCCTCAAGAAATGCCTTCAGAATGGTCTCATCACACTTGAAGAACCAAAACCATATGACCTAGGACAATTTAAACCGTCATGGTGGGATGATAATTCCTTTTGTGCTTAGCACCGGGCTAAAGGACATAAGACATCGTCCTGTCGACAACTCAAAAATATTGTGCAAGACCTTATTGAGAGTCGAATAATCAAATTGGGCAAGCCACAATTTCCATCAAATACTGACCATACCATTCATAAGAACCCATTGCAAGACCATGGTTCTAATAATGCTTCCATGTTAGGTCCTAAGACAAACAATAATCAAGCCAATTATGCCCGCTCCAAGTATGACTATTCTAGTGGACCTACTATAAACAATGTCTGAACTGATGATGAATACATCAACACCATCATAGTCAAATGAGTAGCTCAATGCAATGCCACTACTCGAAGTGGAAAGATCACCATAGCTGGTCGACATCCTGCTAAGCAACCTAAGATCACCATACCTCGTCCATCTCCTAGGCAGTCACAACCCACCTCGACCACAAAGCAGTGGCAACCTAAGAGTCAGTTTAACCTTATTGACCAACTTGGCAAAACTACTGGGCAGATTTCCATACTTGAATTACTCTGCATTTCCCCTACGCATAAAGCTATACTTGATAAAACCTTGCAAGAGTCCTCCATCCCTAAGGATATTGATGTCAACCAATTTGAGACAAGGTGGGTTAGAGGTACATACTGCTGGCTCTGAGCCCTGTAGTCTCTTGAAGGTCAGCACAATCTTACCGTGATGCTCGGTCACTGGAATCACCATCCTCGTAGAAGTCCTCTTCACTCGTTGCTCTCAAATTTGCTAAGGTGAATAGTGAAAATGAATTGACTTTTACCCCTTTGTCAACCTATTTATAAAGTCAAAATGACATTTTTCAACTCTTTTATTACTGGAGGCCCTTTTGACCAACTTTGGCCACCCTTTTGATTACTCTAAACATGGTAGAATTCCAAATCGATTGCGCCATTGTTTTTTTGATAATTAAATTGACTTATCGAGACACTTTCCAAAATTTTCAGTCACCTAGCCAAAAATTTGAAAAATTTCCCGAGGGGGCATCGATACTCTGTACCTTCGCTGCCCGACATGTTTTAACTTGTTTTCTTTGTCACAATGTGACATGCTACATTATGACAAAGAGGGGGAAAATGTAGACACTTAAAAATGACCTAGGCTTGCAAGCTCTATTTTACCATTTTCGTCCTAGCATAACTATGACATTTAATTATATCCTTGGTCCACATTCGACTATTAATTAAATAATTCATCATTATTTAATTAATTCATGTCTCTTATATTCTTCATGATTATTAAATAAATAAATTATATTTATTTATTCAATACGTCACTAAGGGTCTATTATCTTCATACAATTAAATAAATTTCTTAATTTATTTAATTTCCTTTATTCATTATGTCTTCCTGATTATTAAATAAATGAATTTTATTTATGATTTATTTATTTAATATGTTACTAATTCTCATAATTAAATGAATTTATTAATTTGTTTAATTATTGGTCATAATCCTCTAAATTAAATAATTATCTTTAGTTATTTAATTGCCAAATTTAACATTTCCTTCATTTTAAATAAATTAATTATTTAAAATGATATCACATTCTTGACTGTCAGTTCATTTTGGTAAATAATCTAAAAAATATTATTTATTGTCACACAAAATCCTGATTTTGAATTAATTTAATTAAAAAGGTATCTTCTTCCAAAATCAAGTAATTGAGAAAATTCTTGATTTTCCAAATCTGCTTTTCAGTTCAACCTTTATCCTCTTGATTTTTTGAATCTGACAAATCAAGCAGTCAATCTTCTTGATTTTCAAAAATCTTTATCTTTTTGGCTAATTATCACATTTATTCTCGACCGCCGATTGGATTTTATCAAATTACATCTTGGCCACTCATTTAACAATCTTTCCCTAACCCTAATTAGGGATTGTCAGATGAAATCTCATCCACTGATTCTAGGATTTGTCAACTTTTAATCTCATCCGTTCGTCCAAAATTGCATTTTCTATAAAATGTCAATTTTGCTCACAATTTAGGGACCACTTCATTAATATAAGACATTTATGCTTAGATTTTAATTGCATACTTTGCATTTAGCTTATTTTAATTTGATTATAGTCATTTTTCATAGTCATATGCATAGTCATCAAATCCTTCAAAGCTTGTTTGGGACATTGGCATAGTCAAAGATTGCTCACACACTTGATCTGAGGGCAACAATCAGAGAGTTAGAAGGTGCTATGGAGGTTAATCATGGAAACTTCATGAATCAATTGGTATAATTGTTTCATTTTTTTTAGCTTTCATTGTACTTCATAGCTCTTTGGGTTTTTATTATTGATCTAATATGCTAACCTTAACCTAAAATTTAACCCATTGATACAATACTCATTTTTAATGCATATGTTTGTTTATAAAGGACATAGAGCCTTTGAGAAGAAGATTACATTGGAAAGGAAGAAGGATGATGTTGACTTACCTATTCAGTGTTGGACCCGTATCTTGGATATTGATGATAAGAGGTACAATTTTGTAATGTTTAGAAATGCTTTTGCATCCAAGATAAGGAGGTCCTTGGTATATGAACCACCTATGATCCCTAAGGAAATCCATGAGTTCTTGAGACCTAGGGAGCTAAGGCCAGATTTGAATTTGAACCATAATTGGGGAGATTTGATTTTGTATCATGATAAGACAATTTTTAGGATATATGGTAGTGGCTTGGCCCCATATGTTTTTCCTGCAGATGTTCCTTTGAGAATAGGTTTCCTTGAGATCATAAGGCAGTTGGGAGCTACACAAGAAGCACATTTACTTGAATCAACAAGGAAGGGGTCATTCTTCGTAGAGTGGACAGTATTTGTAGTTTACATTGTGACAAAAGGGACATTGAATGAATTAGAACATTTGCTAGCTTCTTATGAACTGATGACTATGAGCCCGAGGAATCATGATCCCGAAGGCTTCATTAGTAAACTAAAAGAAGATAAGAAAATGGGTACCTTTGTACATTCTTTTGATTATCGTGAGGATGTTATTAGGAATGTTTTCAACATTGAGGAACAAGATGAAAGAAAAGCCAAATACGTGGCTTATAGAAACATGGTGGAAGCTAAGAAGAAGAATAATCCTCAATATGATCCTCTGCCAAATATAGAGGGTGATCTCAATAGGGCTATGTATGTCATGGAAAGTTTTGAGAATGTTGTTGGTGTTTTGAGAGAACAGCGGGAGGTTCTTGATAAAGGAAAGGAAATGGTGGTTGAAGAAAGTGTTGAAGTGACATTGGAAGAAAGACCTCCATATCAACCACCTAAATAGTTGAGGATTTATTCTAGGAGGGAGAAAATAGCAAGTGAGGAAAGGAGCTCAGTAGCCCTTGTCACCTCTGAAGAACCAAAAGAAGACTCTCCCAAGAGTGTAGTTCCAACTCCTCTTACATAGGCCTCTTTACCTATAATTGATCTTGATTCACCTCCTGAAAGTTCTGCTCCTCCGGAGCAACCACCTCAAAATAAGAAAAGGACTGAATCAAAAGGAGTGGTTGATTATTCCAACACAGATGAAGATGATATCTTTATCACCTCTGAGGAAATGCAGATTGGGATGCCTCCTCATGAAGGAGAAATTGCTTCAAGTTCAAGACATCACATCCTCAGATTAGGGAAGCTTGATATTTGTGGATTGAATACCATAAATGATTTAAGGGTAGAGGCCAACAAAGAGTTTATGGAGGATGACTCATTCATTAAAACCTCTACATTTCAGGATTTCTGATGGAAATCCAAGGTTGCAGATTATGTAGAGAAGGTGGCCATTGAAAGGAGTTTGCACCTTGAATCACCTGAAAGTGTCATTGAGGCGAATGTAAGAAGCATTATGAAATATGAGTTCAAAAATATTAATTCTGAGGAGGGAAGAGAGCTTGTGAAGAAGTGTGGTGTGTTGATGTTGCTAGAGTGGAATATTGTTGATGCTATTATTTTAGATACCATAAGAAGGGCTGAAAGGCCTCTCATACAAACATAGGAAGAACTAGAAATGGCCCTTTGAGGTTCAACCTTCAACAAGGATTGGGATGCATTGGCGATATGGTCATTATCTTCAGAATCTAGGAACCCAACCCTGGTAGAGCCATCAGAGCTCAGTGGACAACTACTTGTAAAAAGAGTTGTTGATACTCCAACTTTGGAAGCTGTAGACATAGTTGTTAATGTTTCTAGGTTTACCTGGTCAACTATAGAGGGTCTCACCTTGGAAAGAGATAATATCATAGTTAAATACAGAGAGCTACTGCAGGACTATGATAGTAGCCAAAAGAAAGTGGCTACATTAGAAACTAAATTGACTCTCTATAAACAAAGAGAGGAAGCACAGAGAGATCAAGGTAAGTCTAGCTCAAGTCACCCACCTTCAGTTTCTCCAATGACATCTATGCAACATTCATTTCATAGC
>VDFB02192255.1:0-11499 GCA_007258455.2 Sequoia sempervirens | reverse complement strand
TGAACATCATGCATCTGTCTTAGGAACTCCTGAAAATTTGTCTTATCCGAAGGATAACGTGGAAGCATAGCTGGATTTCCTGTGAAGCCGTATACTCGGATATAGGTGTATGTTGGGAACTGAATAAACCAATCTGCCCATCCATCCATCGCTGCCCTAGCAACCGCCGAGATACGAACATGCAACTCCCGGTCCAAGTTTCAATGAGTAAGTCAGAAAGCCTCGCGAACTCGGCTTTGAAATGACGCTCTCAGCTCGTGAACCAAGCTGATCATAATACCGACAGACCTTCACGTCGAATGCCCAAAGTGTTTAGTCCTTAACCCACTCGCATACGCATCGGGTTACACGATATGAACACATGTGAAACTCATGAGCAACTAGGAAACCTGTGATCTGCCTGTGGAGAATGTCGCTAATGAAGGATGCCCAGTCATAATGCTCCTGCCCAGAAATGATGCGACCAATAATGTAATACATCCAAGGCTGGAAAACATTTGCATGTGCTTGACCTAAGACATGATTCAAGAGAGTGATTAGAATCGCGTACTCATCCTTATACTCACCACGACCCACATTGTTTGGCAATCCGTTTTGCTTGTTTTTAAATCCATCTTTTCTCCCATCTTTTCGATACTTATCCACACGCGATCAAATGCCTGTTCACACTGCTCCATAGAAATAACTAAACTGTTCTGGTGCTGAGGAATGCCAAAACTCCTTTCGATGTCTAGAGGCTTGAGACTGCAAATGACCCGTCTGTCAACTGACGCTATCTCATGAGTAGTAGGATTGTAATGCTTAATGCAAGCCATCACAAACTCAACACAACGGAGATAGGTATGGAAGCGGCCTCTAACAAACCAGACTGCTCAATATTCTGAATGATTGAACTTCTGATCTTGACTGGGTCTAGCACTGCCTCTGGCAATACTTTGTGAAGGTCTGTCTCAACTAACCTGCGGAAATCATGAGTAAGGACTATTTTGGTCCTGTATTCGAGCTGAGTGAACTGCATTCTGAAAAATTCGCCTGTTGACTGTGAACTTGACTATGTTCTGACAAGATTTCTGGAAGCTAAAAATAGCCTGCGAGAGTTAAAAATAACCTTTCGAAGAATTATTTTCAGCGAAAAATCTGAAATATGGGTTTTGTCCAGAAAAGGATTCTAAGACAACCCAGAACGTCAGATTTTCGAAAAATTCAACTTCTACTCGATTGTACAAAGATTTTCACTTGAGAAAATTAGTAACTCAAGAACGAACGTTCTAAAGTTAAAAATTCGTGGAAAATCAAACGCACGTTTCTAACTCGAGGAAATTATATGAGAATGATCCAGATACTGAGACTTGTAGAATTCGCCAATTTCAGGAACATGCAATTTGTATTTTGAGAGAAATCTGAAATTGAAGGATGCAAAAAGACGTTTTTATGATGCCTCTTCTCTATGAAAATCGCCCAAGATTTCTTCAAATTGCTGACAATTATGAACTTTGATCTGCAAAAAGATATGTTAAGTAAAATCGCCCCTAGAAATTGATGTGAAATTTGCCTTTGAACTGGAAGAATTCGCCTTGTTTAGAAAATCCACGAATTTCCTCTCTTGAAATTTGCGCCTTTATGAAGAAATTCGAATTTCCTTTTGAAGAAAATACGAATTTATATTAAATTTGAGGATTCGCCTTTGAATAGTAAATTCGCCTTTGAATATTGAGGAATATGCAACTGAAGAACTTGCGAATTGCTTTGAATTTATAAATTGCGAATTCCTTTGAATGAATGAACTTGCTTTGGAGATGTGCGCCTTTATTCCTTCTTGAAGAAATACGAATTTGCTTGAAGCTTGCTTGGAAAATTAATAAAAAATTCGATTTCCCTTTTGAAGAAATGAATTTGCTTTGGAAAACACGAATTTCTCTTAAGATTGGATTTTTCTCTTGAGAAATGCGAATTATTGGAAGCTCTTGTGAATAATAATGAAGATGGCGCCATGTTAAATAAGAGGAAATTCGCACCAATTGGTAACTGCAAGAATTCAAAACCCTGACAATAATAGAAGTCCTCTGATTGGTTGCCTTTGAGTTGCACTGCTACTGACTGGAAGTTCAAATTTGAAAATAATAATAAAATATTTATTATCATGCAATTAGCAAGGCATCCAAAAATAGAAAATCGCCATTTATGAATAAGTATATTTTGAACTTCAGTTGACAACCCGAGTGAAGCTTTGAAATTCATCGTGAGACTTCAACAATTCCAAAAAGTCATCTCTTGAGCTCATAGGCGTCCAATTGCTCAAGATACTTCACTTTTTACTAACTTCCTATTTTATAGCTGACAGCACTGTTACAATTGGCCGACTTCGACACTGATTTCCGGATGACCGGGTGATGTTGAGACTGATCTGGAGAATTCATCGGAAAGCCCACTGAACAAGGAAGAAATGTCTGTTGGGAGACACTACTGCAAAATCCATCGTTTAACCCCTTGAAAAATTAGGCGCCCCTGATTAAATTGCTTTTACAGGTTCCAGACAGCCATTTCTCAAACTGCCATCTGACACTTCAAACGGCTGCCAACGGTGAATGGTGAACCCTGCTGACAGGAAACGAAGCTCACTGGATAACTATATTCTGCATCCAACGACTGTATGCACGACACCTGAAAGCTGTGTTAAGGGCCTCAAAAGTAAAAGCGCCCCTGGCTCTTAGTTGCACTGATGTCATTTTAACGAAAGTTGAACTTTCACCAAAATACCCTACTTTAACCTCTGATATCTGGAGCTGGGATGACCCGATTCAGGCACTATCTGTTTTAACGGACAGCCAGAAAGGCCCACAAGAGAAGTCTCTGGAGGAGACGAAGCAAGAAAACTGCTTCTAAGACCTCAAAATCTCCAGTGCGTATTTTATTTAAAATTACCGCTCCAGACTTGGCCATTTTCCGGACGTCTTCACTCTGCAGCATAACACTAAAGACCTCGCACGTACGAGCGTTTGCCAAATTCCGAACGCTGACGGCTAGGCTCGTTGGATAGATAAAATGATTACGCTCAAGTCTCGTGAAGACTTCGAATGCGAACGGGCTCATCTAACAGGCCTAAAGGCTAGGCGCCTCTGGACTGTGGAAATACACTGAAAATCTTTTGTTGGTCTGCCCGTGAAATTACGTGCTTGGTAGAATCTCCGCCACGATCACTTGGAACGTCGGATCGACAGGCAGGATGGTGCATCACGGAGCTGGGCTAGAGTATTACTGATGTTAGAAAGACTCTGTCTGCAAATTTTGGCATCTGAAGGGTCCTTTAAGCCAGCGCCCCTGGGCTGTACTTGCACTGGGAACAAACGGAGAAGCTCAGAAACGTGAAAACTACATTTTAAGCTGATCTTCGGACGACTGCCGCCGGAATTCTGAAACTCGGATGACTACGTTTGATATCTCGTTGGATAAGCAGACTAGTCATGAACAAATTGACTGTATTCGCCATCGGACATCATGAGAATATCACCTCACCTGTGTTCACTCGTGCTCAACATTTTAAAGCACAGAAGGAGGAAGAGGAAAAGCGGAATTTGAATGCGAAAGTAAAAGAAGTAGTTTCTACTTCTAATCAAAAACCTTCACAAGAGAATATCTTGCCAGCAGCTTTAGATACGTCTTCAGCGAGCTTTGACATTGTTTCTTCCATGATGAAGACTAAGGTGCGGATATCTCAGCTGGAGTATTTACAGGATCATCCAGAGCAGTTGGATAGGATCTTGAACGTTCTTAAGAAGAAGAATGTCGTTCAGCCGACATTGTTACAATCCTCAGTTCCTGCAGAAGAGAAGCCGAGGCCATTTTATATATCTTTATATATAGGAGGTTTCAAGCTGAGCAATTGCATAATTGACAGTGGAGCTTCGGACAACGTAATGCCCTTACAGATCATGAATGCGTTGGGACTTTCGTGCACCCCGACTCAGGAAAAGTGTTACTCACTTGAGTCTAAACCGGTGCCGTTAGTTGGTCAACTCAAAGATGCGCAAGTGAGGCTAGCGTCGTGTCCAGAAAAGAAGATTATGATGACTATCCTAGTAGCTGATATTCCTACCAGTTACGGGATGTTACTTAGTAGAAGTTTTTGCAAGGATCTCGGAGGAGAAATACAAATGGATTGGTCGTTCGCGACAATCCCATTGAAGAAAGGTACTTTCAAATTAGAGCCGGAAACCAAATCAAAGTTTACAGTGGTAAAGTCCCAGGACCCACATGCTCAAGTGTTGTATCAAGACACGGGTCCAGGCACATACGCTATGGTGTCTGAAGTGACAGATGATTGTCAGAATTTTGCACTTTCCACCGAATTACCAGATGAAGAATCAAAAGTGTGGACGATGCAGTTTGATGGCAGTTGTTCAACTTCAGGTTCCGGAGCGGGAGTAGTGATTATCTCTCCCGAAGGTCGTTTATATCCTTTTGCATATAGATTGCAATTCGATTGCACTAATAATACTGCAGAATATGAGGCGCTTTTGTTAGGTCTCAAAAACGCAAAGGATATGGGGATCAAGCTGCTTCAAGTTGAAGGAGATGCAGAGCTGATCGTAAAGCAGGTCAGAGATCAATTTCACGTGAGAAAGAATCGTCTCCAGAACTACAGGCAGCGAGTATGGAATGCAATCGAATGGTTCGATGCATTTAATATCAAATACATTTCAAGAATGAACAATAGCAAAGCTGATGCGCTTGCAGTTTCAGCCGCTCTTTTCATGCCTAATTCTGATTTTCGTCAGAATTCATTTGCTATTGAGTTAATTTATAGACCAGCTGTCCCTGATAATTAAGACAACTGGCAAGTCTTCAGTGATGATGAAGATATAAAAGAGTTTCTCGTCATGGGAGACAACTACAAAGAATTGTTCTTTGAAGGGAGTTCAATTCCTTACAGAGAGTCAATTACAGAAGAATCTGAGGTTATAGAATCTGGAATCATACAGTTGAAAGGAAATCAGATTCCTAAAGGTTTTGTATCCTTAGAGGATATTTTTGATAGGCATGATTGTTACATCCAAGATCAGAAAAGGTCAGGGGTGAATACTTCGTCAGAATACAGTCAAGTCAACATAGGTACTGAAGACAAGCCTCGGCTTGTGAATTTGGGCACGTGTTGTACTCCGGACGAGACTAAGAGGTTTATCGCCTTGTTCAAGCAGTACAAGGATGTTTTTGCCTGGTCATACGAAGATTTAAAAGTCTTCACACCCGTTGAATTGTCTCATACAATTCCGCTGAAGTCTGAAGTGCAGCCTTTCAGGCAGAAACAAAGACATTATAATCCGCGAATTCAAGAAACTATCTACGCGGAAATTCAGAAGATGGTGGATTCCAGAATAATTTTTCCTATTCATCACTCCACCTGGGTGTCAAATATTGTTCCTGTGCGCAAGAAGAATGGAGAAATCAGAATTTGCGTAGATTTCAGGAACTTAAATCAATCGTCCTTAAAGGACAACTATCCCTTACCGATCATGGAGCATACATTGCAGACAGTTACCGGATCAGAAATGCTATCACTTCTTGATGGTTTTTCTGGTTATAATCAGATTGCAGTGGCTGAGGAGGATCAAATCAAAACAGCTTTCACCACGCCGTGGGGAACGTTTGCTTATGAGAGGATGCCTTTCGGCCTTATCAACGCCGGTGCTACTTTTCAGAGAGCCATGGATTTACCATTTGGGGATCTTAGGAATAAGATCATAGTCGTCTATCTTGATGACTTAACCGTTTTTTCAGATAAATGGAGTGATCACTTTTCACACCTCGTGAAAGTGTTCGAGAGATGTAGGTATCATAAAATATCTTTGAATCCGAAGAAGTCAATCTTTGCGGTGACGGAGGGCAAGTTACTTGGTCATATCGTTTCCAAAGAAGGTACCAGAATAGATCCGAATCGGGTGGATTCAATCAGAAACCTATCTCTCCCTACAAGCAAAACGCAGGTGCATTCATTTTTCGGTAAAGTTAACTTTATCCGAAGATTTGTACCTGATTTCTCAGAGCTGACAAAGGAGATATCAGCAATGATGAAGAAGACGTCTACATTTGTGTGGATGGATGAAGGCAAACAGGCCTTTACCAAGATAAAAGAAGCTATTGCTAATGCACCAGTGTTAGTTCGGCCTAACTTTCAGAAGGATTTTATTCTTTATTGTTATGCGTCGGAACATTCATTGTCTGCCATTTTGACGCAACAACTCAGCGAGGAGGGTGAATCTCCTATTGCTTTTATGAGTGCTAATTTCAAAGATGCTGAGATGCGTTATTCCCAGATCGAGAAGAACGCTTATGCTGTCGTCAGAGCTTTCAAAAATTTCAGATTTTATCTTTTGAATTCACATACTACGGTGTATGTCACCGATCCAGCAGTAAAAAGTGTGCTTACTCAGCAGGAGATGGGCACGAAAAGAGGAAATTGGATCGCGAGAGTTCAAGAATATGATCTGGAGATTAAGCCGACCAAGCTTGTTCGCGGGCAAGGTCTTTGCAGATTATTGGCGGAAGATGGAGATCGCAAGTTCAAGAGCAATAGTGGAATTGTTTCAGATCAAGAAATTGAAGAAGACCTTCCTTTGGTCTTACTAGTTAATTCTGCAGAAGAATGGTACACACCATTATGGTATTATTCAGCGTATGGAGAATGTCCACGTCACATGGACAAACAGCAGAAAAGAACTTTGAAATTGAAAGCACAGAATTTCGTGCTAGTTAATAACGTTCTGTACAAGCGTGGCCTTGACGGAACTTTCCTATTATGTGTCGGAAAGGATCAGCAGCGAAGGTTGTTAGAAGCTTTTCATAATCAGGCATGCGGAGGACACTTTTCATCGAGAGTCACTGCATTTAAGATTCTACGAGCACAGTTCTATTGGCCAACTATGTTTCGTGACGCATATGATTGGGTGTACAAATGTCAGTTATGTCAGCAGTTTGCTGGTAAAGTGAAATTGGCATCCTTTCCTCTCAGGCCAGTTATCATAGATGCTCCATTTCAGCAGTGGGGTATTGATTTTGTAGGTCCCGTCAATCCAAGTTCCAGTAAGGGGCATGTTTATGTCCTTACAGCAACAGATTATTTTACAAAGTGGGTTGAGGCAATTCCTACTAAACGAGCTACATCCGAAGTGGTTTGCAGTTTTCTAAAGGAGAATATTATTTCTCGCTTCGGAGTTCCTCGCAAAATTGTGACTGATAATGCTACTTGCTTCTCGTCAGAGGAGATTTTAAGTTTTTGTTTTGATCACGGCATCATGTTGTCTCATTCATCAGATTATTACCCTCAGGGTAATGGACAAGCCGAATCATCCAATAAGAACATTGTCACAATCATACGCAAGTTGGTTGAGTCAAATCAGCGAACTTGGCATACCAAGTTGTACGACGCTCTTTGGGCTGATCGTATAACTCCTAAGAGAGCTATTGGCACCTCGCCTTTTATACTTTTGTATGGTACAGAAGCTATTCTGCCCATTACATTGGAGTTGTCTGCTTTACAGTTAGCATCAGCAGTAGAGGATGAAGAATTTAATGATCCTATTCAGAAGAGGATCTTGCTCCTGATGAAACTTCAAGAAGAAAGGACGGAGGTTGTCGATAAGATCACTCAACATCAAGAAAGAGTGAAGAAAATTTTTGATAAGAAAGCTCGTCACAGAGACTTTCAAATCGGAGATCAAGTCCTTTTATGGGACAAGAGGCATGAGCCAAAAGGAATGCATGGAAAATTTGATTCCTTATGGTTAGGGCCCTTCCAGATTCACGAATCAGCAGGAGAGAACACTTATATTCTTTCACATCAGGATGGAAGGCTCTTCCCGCTTCCTTATAGCGGGCAATATCTTAAGCACTTCAACCCTCCGGGGGAGGAGTAACATTGTAAATATTTTGTAAGTAATTTTTACGCTTTATCGTAATGTCGTATTGTATTTCCCCGTTTCGTGACGTTTTGTCGTGTTTTAGGTGATTTAGGTAGTCTTGTTTTAGGTGATTTTCTAGGTTAAGTTTTTAGGAAATTCCAAGTTTTAGGTGATTAGGGAAAAGTCCTGACTCCAATGCCCAATTATAAATCACTGGTCTACTTAACACTGAGATTCTTAGGTTCTCCTATGCCGTAGGTATCCGACATGGTCACCAGACGGAGCCTAATGTTGTACCCAAACCAAATTTTTTGCTTCATTAAGGCATTTTGCATTTAAAAGTCTAAACCTTGCTAATTTGTTGTAAAACACAGTTTTGGGCAATGTCAAGCATGGAGTTTTTGTCAATAGTTTGTCAGTCAAAGTCAGTTATATTGGTCAAAACCTGAAGCAGAGACTCAAAATGTAGATTTTCACGATGGAGGAGCATCTCAGACGACATTTCATATTGCAGACGGTCATTTTAATGATCGAAACAGAGTTTTTAAAGATCAAATCAGGGAGATTTCTCAGAGGAAAAGCCCAAAAGCGCAAGTATAGCTCAGGGGCGCCCAGTTTGTTGGAGGTCAAGATTCTGGTTAAAATGCTCAAGCATCCAGTCAATCTCTTCAGAACTAGTCTGGCTATCCGTCGAGCTATCCAGCGAAGCATTCCGAGAACCACAGCTCCGGTTATCAGCAACAGAAGATAAAATCCCTACATTTTAGGAGATGAGAATCTTGCTCTTTTCAGGCAAAAGCGCGCCTCTAGCCTGAGGGCGCCCATCTCAAAGTAGGGATAAAACTTGTCAGTTTCGTTGCCGGATGCAGTCAATCCGTTCACAACTGGTCTGCTTATCCGACGAGATATCAAGTGTAGTCATCCGACTCTCAGAGTTCAGGCGGCAGTCGTCCAAAGATCAGCTTAAAATGGAGTTTTCATGTTTTTGAGCTTCTCCGTTTATGCCCAGTGCAAGTACAAGCCAGGGGCGCTGGCTTAAAGGACCCTCCAGATGCCAATATTTGCGCACGTAGGCCTTCACAACATCAAGAGTATTAGCTCAGCTCCGAACGATCATTCAAATTTTGTCGATCTGACGCCTCGGATGGTCGCGGGCGTAGATTCTATCAAGCACGACTTACCGCGACTCAACAAATGGTTTTCGCATTTTCATGGTCTTAAGGTTTAGCCTTTAGGGTCGGGTCGATGAGCTCGTTTTCGCTCAAGTCTTCACGACTATTGAGCGACCAATTTATCTTCTGTTCCAGTATAGCCGCTGCCTTTCAAAGATTTAAGGCCAGCCAGGCGTAAGCAGGTCTTTAGTGTAATAATGGAAGTGAAGACGCTCAAAATGGCTAAGTCTGGGAGCGGTAAACATAAATAAAATACGCACTGGAGTTTTTGAGGTCTTAGAAGCAGTTTTCTTGCCTCGTCACCTCCAGTGACTTCTCTTAAGGGCCCTCCTGGCTGTCCGTTAAAACAGATAATGCCTGAATCGGGTCATCCCAGCTCCAGATATCAGCCGTCAAAGTGGGGTGTTTTGATGACGTTTGATTTTCGTCGAAATGACAAAAGTGCAACCATGAGCCAGGGGCGCTTTTCTTTTTGAGGCCCTTAACACAGCTTTTAGCTGTCACATACAGCCATCGGATGCGCATTCCGCCATGCCGTGGAGCTTCGGCTCGACGCTGGTTCACCGCTCACCACAAGAACCGCTTAGCGCCGATGGCAGCTTAGGGAAATGCATAAGTCCGAACCCTTAAAGCAATTTAATCGCGCTCTTAATTTTTCAAGGGTTAAACGCATGGATTTTGCAGTTATGTCTCCTGCTACATTTCTTCCTTTGTTCAGGCTTTCTCCATGAATTCCTTCATCACCATGATCACCCGGCCATCCGGAAATCAGTGTCGAAGTTGGCCAGTCGTGACAGTGCTGTCAGCTATTAAATAGGGAGTTAGTAAAAAATGAAGTATCTTGAGCAAATGGACGCCTATATGCTCATGTGATGACTTTTCGGAATCAGTAAAGTCAAAAGATGAATCTCAGAGCTTCAACCAGTTTGTTAACTGAAGTTCAGAATATGTCTATTTTTAGCGCCATTACATGATTATAATTATTTTATTATTATTTTCAAATTTGAACTTCAGACAGTGGCAGTCGAACTAAAGAGCAACCAATCAGAGGCTTTCTATTCTGGTTAGGGTTTATGAATTCTTGTAGTTGCTAAGTGGTGCGAATTTATTCTTATTTATATGTGGCGCCATCTTCATTATTCTTCACAAGCTTTCAAAGATAATTCGTATTTCTCAAGAGCAAAATCAATCTTGAATGAAATTCGTATTTTTCTAAGGCAAATTCATAGGGAAATCGAAGTTTATTATATTCAAAGCAAATTCAAGAATAAATTCGTATTTCTTCAAAGGAGAAGGGCGCACTTCCAAAGCAATTCGCAATTCCTTGATTCTCAAAGGCGTATTCCAAATCTTCAAAGGCATATTCAATTTTTCAATACAATTCGCAAATTCTTCAGAGGTTTCAAAGGCGAATTGAGTTCAAAGGCGTATTTCAACAATCAAAGGCGAATCCTCAAATTCATACAAATTCGTATTTTCTTCAAGAGAAATTCGAATTTCTTTCATTAAAAAGGCGCAAATTTCAAGAGGAGCAATTCGTGGTTTTTCCAAACAAGGCGAATTCTTCCAGTTCAGAGGCAAAATCTTCATCAATTCACAGAGGCGATTTTTCCAAACACATCTTTTTGCAGATTCAAGTTCACAATTATCAGTTATTCAAAGAAATCTTGGGCGATTTTCATAGAAGAAGACATAAAAAAAACGTCTTTTACATCCTTTAAATCTCAGATTTCTCACAAAATACATTGTGCATGTTCCTCAAATTGGCGAATTTGGCAAGTCTTAGTATCTGGATTATTTCCATATAATTTCCTCGAGTTGAATTCGTGCGCTTGATTTTTCACGAATTTTAGCTTCAGAACATTCGTTCTCGAATTGCTAAATTTCTCAAGTGAAAATCTTTGTACAATCGAGTAGAAGTTGAATTTTTGCAAAATCTGACCTTCTGGGTTGTCTTAGAATCCTTTTCTGGACAAAACCCATATTTCAGATTTTTCGCTGAAAATAATTCTTCGAAAGGCTATTTTTAACTCTAGCAGGCTATTTTTAGATTTCAGAAATCTTGTCAAAACATAGCCGAGTTCACAGTCAATAGGCTAATTTTTCAAAATGCAGTTCACTCAGCTTGAATACAGGACCAAAACCGTCCTTACTCATGATTTTTGCAGGGTGGTTGAGACAGACCTTCATAAAGTGTTGCCAGAGGCAGTACTAGACCCAGCTAAAATCAGAAGTTCAATCATTCAGAATATTGAGCAGTCTGGTTTACTAGAGGCCGCTTGCATACCTATCTCCGTTCATTGTGTTGAGTTTGTAATGGCTTGCATTAAGCATTACAATCCGACTACTCGTGAGATAGTGTCAGTCGACGGACGGGTCATTTGCAGTCTCAAACCTGTGGACATCGAGAGGAGGTTTGGCATTCCTCAACA
>VDFB02192254.1:0-24153 GCA_007258455.2 Sequoia sempervirens | reverse complement strand
AAACAATAAAACATATCTTTTTTGTATATTGTATATATATGCAAAAGAACTATGGAAATTTTTTTTGTCAAAAGCAATACATTTGGGATGCTAATGATAGACCTAGATCAGACAGAATTCTTTTATACAAGGATAATAAATTTGGAAAAGATCTAAATTTGTTTTGGTCACGTGCTTCCATTGAAATTTTTTGGAGTATTTGGAAAGCAAGGAACCATGAAAGATTTAATGGATCAAGGAGGGCACTTATTGAGTCCGTTAAGAGACTCACTTTGTACAATATTGCTTTGCAAGTCACAATGACTGTTAAGATCTCCAAATTCAAGTCCTTTAAGCTGCTGGAGGTGGGTAAATTGGGACACAATTGGCAGGGAGGGAAGCCTAGCACTGATATTTTTCTTCAGGCACTGGAGGCTTTCCAAAAGGAGTACAATGAGAAGATGGGCAAAGACACCCCTAATGCAGAAGTTTCTGCTCTACTCAGCTTGGATGAGTTCTCCAATGAGGTGACTGCTGCTGCAGAGGCGCTCTTGGTGATGAATGGCAAGGCTCCATAATACAAGTTCTTTACCACTGTTTTTGGCAGAAAATGATCACACTTAGCATTGCAAGGCTATATCCTTGTATGGAATGTAATCAGTTGATTTAAAGATACCTGTACAAACGCGCTGTTACATGTATAAGGGCTGAATACTGATTTTGTAAAGGGATAACTGTAAGTTTTTTGTGTTGCTCCGACTATATTTAATACAAAAAGTTCCATCTAAATTCTATATTTTACTGCTTAAATTTTATATTTATTTTAAATAATTCCAGTCCCAACCCATCTACCTTTTAAAAAAATTATTCATTACAATTTAATTCATTTACCTAAAATAATTTAGTTGAGGTATGTTTTATTCATATCCTATAATTACTCTTATGAATCTCTTATACATGGCCACCTTTTTAAAAATTTCATCATGCAAGAGCAAATCATCAACCTGCATTCGGTGCCTGAGTAAGTGACCAAAAAAAATCTATTCCAATTGTTGGTAAACATGAGTTTTCTACTGATCCTCGATCTGCTGTTATGCTCTGTATGATCCTCAGTGATCTGCTGTTATTCTCTGAACTATGTCAATAAGGGGGCCACTCCTTATAGCACTGTGATCCATCAATCTTTTACATTATTTCATTTAAGCATCACTGACTTCATTGAATAATTAGTTAGAATTCATCAGTTGTCTCCGAAACCCTGTAATTGATTACATTTGCGAAGCTTATGGATTCGTACTTCTATGAATGTAAATCACAAAAATCTAGATTAAAATCTAATAGCATGCCCATTCGAATAAGAATTATCAAATCTAATAACCGATTATCAAACTCAGAAGCAAAAGATTTTATAGGAGGGACTTGGTACTCTTCTACCACACGATATTGCAGAGAGATTATGCGAAATTAGTTGTCACAATGTTCAGAAAATTTATTGGCAGAGTAACATTTATAAATGACACTTGAATTTTACAATTCACGCCAGTGTGAATATTTGTAACCTCGGACTGCTAAACAAAATACAACTCAAGTTAAAGAATCTCCAACCTTCATATGAGCGTGCTTGCTGTTCCTATTGTACATGTACAGAGATGAATTACTAAAAGCAAAAAAATAGTAGTAGTATTAGAAGAAGATGACGATGATGACAGAGGGTGTCAATGAATGACCACATTGATCAAAGAATAGCTTCGTACAAGCCCACTCCGCAGCGGTTACAGAGAAAGAGCTGAGGAACAGCATCTGCGTCGCTAATGCCAGCGCATCGAGTGTGCTGCCACACCCCGCACATATCACAGGCAATCATGCGTTCGCCGTCGTCATCTTTGGCGCCGCAGGGGCAGTCCACAGTCCAATCGTCTGCGCCACCTTCGTAACGCAAATCGCTGGAAACGTCGATGGCAGTGCCTTGGATCATGACGGTAGAGCCGGACTCTAAGGTCCCGAACAGCAGATCGTCGTCGTCGCCCTGCAGGTCCAGGATGCCCTCCACCACCAAATTCTCCGTGATAATGTAGGTGTCCCTGAGGGCTCGCTGGGCCTCCTCCTTGAGCTCCCCAATGGTGGCGTGAGGCGGCAGGACTACCATCTCAGGGGGAGGCAGAGGGCGGTTGGTCATCGACATGTCCATGTACATGTGATTGTTGTCCTCTTTATTCATCACTACCACGTTGCACATCACTCTCAGCATCTCGTCCTCGTCAATCGCCCACTCGTTGTTGGCGCCCTTGCGGGTCATCTCGCCCTTGTAATCCTTGATCAACTGCTTCGTGTCCCGAATTATCTTCGTCGCCGTGGGGATGGCCATCAGAACGTGGCTGTTAGTGCTGTCAGCAACGGTCTTGATTCCTTTTCTGGCGGGCTTGTAATTCTCTAGAATTTGCTTATACAGATAAAAGAGGTCTCTCTCAACTTCTGTCCTCCGCACCTGCCAGAGGGTGTCGTCTGCGCCACACTGAAAATAGGCTGCCGGCTCTACCGTTTTGACGTCGTCCAGACTGTATTCCAGAATTTTGGTCTCCGGGTTGACGGCCCTCCGAACGATATAATCGCCCACGATACGGTTGCCCAGAGACTTGAGCACGAAATCCAAGAGACCTGTATCTCCGATGTGCATTCTAGCCACGTCTCTCACGTCCTGCCGCGACATCTTGCCCTTACTGCAGTTCCTTAGAGCATCCACGACCACCAGGGTCGCAAGCTCGAGTCTCTTCACGGACCAACGGCAATGCGTATCGGCAGCTATATGGTTGGGATTAAGAACATTACTTTCCCCAAACGACTTCGTAGAACCATTAGTCCTGGTCGTGATGGTGCTGCTGCTGGTGGAGGACGATGATTGCAGAGGAAGACGGGCCTTGAGCTCCACCACGTAGCGGAACAGGTCTCCTACTGTCTGCAGTGCCTGCCCGCTTATTCTTTGGTACTCATGTACGATCTCGAGCACGTGAGCGTCTACCCCTTGAAAGTGTTGCATCATCACTGTCAAAGGGATTCCACGAACAGCCTCGATGGCTTTGGTGTACATTTGTTGAGTCACCCCAAAGCTCCCGTGTCCGAATATATAACCCCATCGTCCAAACCACGATTGTCCATACGCAGCGCAGTTGATTAGCTTGAACTCCATACTTCTCTTCTTCGCCAAATCCTCTACGCTAACCTTCCTACAAAATGGCGATCCTTCATACAATTCAATTTCTACCCACAAACCTTACAGAAGACAGAAAAGTGGAAACGATTTTATGTTCATAAGTCTTTAAGGGTTTTGGAACGCATCAAAATAAGGAAACCAAGCAACCCCGTCCTTTAAAAAAATGGCTAAGTATAAACCTCAAGGGTTTTGGATCCTATCAAGATAAACAAAGGAAGCAATTCTGAAGCTAACGAAGAAGATTTATTGGTAAATCTTTAAAAAGTACAGAAGAATCATACCTTGCTCGCAGCATAGTGCATATTCTGTCCCAGAAATCCATAATGTCCCTTCCAGAGGCATACTTTGAACCTTTCTCTCGACCATTGATACACAGAAGGTGCCCAAAGCCATTGCCATGGATCACACCGTGCAAGAGATGAGTATGCAAGTCAAGAATTCTACCTTTCACCACTTTCTCACCGCATGTTAAACAGCTGCACATGTTGGTTATTCGATTATGGCAATTGGGGCAAACCCTTGTTCCAACCATTGCTGCAGCTAATCCAAGCGGCCGCTCGGCGATTTCTGGCGCGGCGATGAGAAAATGATACCGTCGCTTCGACACTAAATGATGGCTCCAACCTTAAATATGAAGAAAGAGAAAACTCCATTAGAGGACAATGCGATCAGAAAGTTGGGCAGTACCATGACAGAAAGAAATCGGAAGGATTTTCGGGTGAAATGCTTACCAACGCAACGGCACTGGTCGCAGTGAGGGTTGGGCGAATTGAGCGCAGTCTCTTCGACAACATAGAGCGGAATGAGGGCACTTTGTGTTTCTTCCTGCAAAAGAACGATCCAGGCGGGATTACCGTCAATGTTGTAAGGCTCTCGCTCAGCGCAGTCCTCCAGGAAAACACGAATGTTGTCTCTGAAAGGCCAGTCATAATCGGCAGGGCAGCCAGGATCACCAAACGTGTGGAAATTGAACAGTTTCTCCCCGCATTTCCTCTTCCGACGATTCTGACAATTCACGTACATGATCTTCCTTACAGCAATTCCAACTTTGGCTCGAAATAAATTTTTACAGAGACAAAAGTAGCCTTTTATCAAAGCATAAAAAAAACTGAGAGAAATAAACACCTGACGCTTCTGAAGACGAAGAGAATTCGCAGTTTCAAACATACAGACGAGCCCAACAAAGTTAGCCAGCGAATTTGAATAACAGTTACAGTGTAACAATCTAATTTTAGAACACTTCGAGTTAAAGAGCGAAACGTTTCGATACCGTCCAACGGCAAAGATTTCGAGACGAATCTCCACGTCCATCTCGGCTGTCCAATGTCCCAACGGCATGACGAAAACGAAAGGGCTGCATAATCGGTGATACGATCTTATGGGCATATTCTACGCTGGTAAAACAAAAGTTTGAAGGGTAAAACCCAGATATCGATTTCAAAAGGACGCAAATTAACGGTTTGTTTGAAATCAGAATAAGGGTAGTTCTGGGCATAACGGTATTCAGTTAGATTTCAGTTGAAACGAGGAGAGATTAGATATTAAATTTGAATATCTGGAGAGTCCGGACCAGCAGCCTTTTAGGCGGACTCTTCTTACAGGTTCAAATGATTTAAACGTCCCGTTATATGCGGAGTGATCAAGAGATTCCATTTCTTCATGGCCGTGACAACAGGATGTGGTCTGGATTTCAGTTAAATATCCCTTTTCTCATAAAAAAATTTCAAATAGCAGGCGACAAGTTCTGGGTTACTCCAAATAGTATCGTTGCCGAGACCGCGGGTGTTATAATGCATACAGCAATGTAGAAAATGCGTCTAAGGATTGTTGGACTCCTCGAAACTGTTCCAACTTCTCTTAATAACGGCCAGTTTTCCTATGGTAATTTATACGGTAATATAGGTCACTTTTAGATTTCTTTTAAATAATCGTAATTTGTTTAATATAAAACTAGCTTTTATATCTTTAAATAATCTATATAATAATATGGAGATATATAAATATTGATGTAAAACGAAGATAAATTAAATTAATTTAAAATAATATAAATAATATGTAAAAATAAAAATAAAAATAATAATACAAATATATTATTATATTTTTATTAGTATTATATTCATGTTATTATAGTAAATATTATATTAATGTTATTATATTTTTTAATTAGTTTTTATATTATATTATTAGATTGTTATATTATATTATTATTATATTATTAATATTTATAATATTATATTATTGTTATCATTTTAATGTTATATTTTTAATATTAAACTTATTAAATTATTTTGATTATTATATTATTATTGATATTAGTATTTTAACATTATGAAGAAATAATATTATATTAGATCAAATTATATTATTTAATTATTAATAATATAATCTTAATATTTTTTTTATGCGGCAAGGCTGTCCCCACAACTCAACCCACAACCCAGCAGCGCATACCTTGATAATATTATTTTGAAGTTATAAATGTCCTAAAGCATATTAACTCGACTCCTTAATACCATGATCTACAATAAATAAATATATAAATGTATCCCTATCCAAAATATGAAAACCTAGTGAAGAAGAAACTGGATGTCTGGCAATGGTTTCCATGCTTCATTTATGATGATGAAACTAAGTATGTGAGGATGGCAATAAGTAGAGTGCATGAAAAAATCATATGGACTGACATGCTTGGCCTGATATCTAAGGAAGTCATAAGGGAAGTTACTGGACTATGTGCCACCAGACTTATACCGGTGTTGAAATCTATGAAGAATAAGGTTGTAATGGAATTAAATGGAGCTACATTTGATCCAAGAGCTCTTATTATGAACACCATTTAGAATCCTGCAGTAAGATATGCAGTTATGGTTATAGGATATAAGATATACTACACCAACTAAGAGAATTCAATGTTAGCTACAACAATTCATGTAACCTATGAAATGGTGGAAAAGGGAAAGTAATATGACTTGTGTGAGTTGTTCCGACAACAACTCTTTGACAACTTGAAGCAAACTAAAGAGAAGAAATATCCCTTCAAGTTTGGATCTTTGGTAGTTTGTTTGTTGTTCTACTTTTTTAAGGAGCTTCCAAGAAGAATTAATGTCATATGGGATAAAAGCAAACCGGTATCTCATCAAATTTTGGAATATCTACATAGAATTGGTGATATGAAAGCTCAAGATGAAGCACTTACTACATTCTTTGCAGTATTCGAGAAGAGAATGCATGAAATAGAGAGGATCCCTAAGTCAATGGTGGAAAAATATGAGAAGGATATCACATATCTGGTCACAATAGATGAATGTATTATTGAGGCTGTAGAACCCAAAACCGTCTAGATTCTACCACTTGGGTATGAGACCAATGAAAATGAAGTAAATGGTTATGTTGAATTATTGCTGAAAATTCCTAAGGACTCTACATAGGAAAGATGGAACATATAAGAAGAAATCCATGGAAGTGCATATGGAGTTGAAGAAGCCTGAGATAAAGAAGAAAGTGAAAAAGATGGTGGATGACTATTTCAAGGACAAGGGATTCACAAAAGAACAAATACAGGAGACAAGAGCAAGAGAAAAGGGAGAAGCAAGCACAAAAATTGGGTCCACCAGACCTAGAAGATCTAGAAGACTTCCACGATTCCCCTTAGTATTCAATAGCCCTCTGGATCAGTTTCTACCACAAGCATAACTAAGAGGATAGATACTATTGCTCTGGTAATAAGATAACTTCAGGCGAAGGAGGCCACAAGCCCTGAAAAGAGAAAGAAAAATACTCTGAAGTCCCCCTCTACTATCACTGGATAAAAGAGAAGAAAATATAAATTTGTAAGGGAGAAGAAAATGAGTGTACTATATGAGGAAGAAGATGATGATGAAGGTCCTCCATTGATTCTGAGAAGAAAGAGCTTTGGAACAAAGAAACAAAGAATAGATATTGTTGATACCTTAGATGAATAGGACATTGACAAGGAAAAGAAAGCCTTTGGGATACATATGCATAAGCAAATGAAGGAAAAGGAGAAAAAGGAATCAGACACAGTGGAATCAGAGAATAAAAAGAAGAAAACTCCAGAGAAACCTCATAGTCTAATGAAGTTGGACGTACCATTCAAAGGAATATTGCACCATGAGATGTTGGGAGAAACAATTGTCTTATATAAGAATGCAATTGAGGTGGGCATGGCCACCATAATAGAGGAAATCATCAAATAAATTGTTACCATTGAAGCTGATATGGAGAATATAAAGAAGAGGGTTCTTGATGATGTGTGGAAAATCTTAATGGAAAGAAGAAAAGAGGCCATAGCAAAAGAAGAGAAAATTAGATCAGATTCTATGGAGAAAATTAGATTCTCCTTGTCTAATGCTAATAAATCCACACTGGCCCAAGTCTTTAGCAAAGAATTCATAACTACATAAAAAGTCACAATTTTGATGGGAAGAGAATAGGATCAGTTTGAGAAAATGTAGAAGCAAACAAAGGAGAAGATTATTGACATATCATAAAAATATGGCATGATTCCCATTGCCTCCACCAATAGAGAACAAGATCTGATAAATGAAGACACTAGAGTTACTAGTATAGAAGAAAATCTAGACAATACTCCTCCAGATACATATGAACCTATGCAAGGAAATGTTGAAGATGAGAATGTTGTTGAAGGAGAAACTGTGATCAGAGAGGAAACCACAAAGGATCACACTCTTATTCCTCTGATGGCATAGGTTACTGCAAATCAAGGCAATTTATAGACATTTGATCCTCTGGTAGATACAAAACAAAGCATTAGTGAAGGTGAAAAGCATGATGTAGTTGATGAGAAAAGGCATGGGAATGGAGAAAATAAAGGAAGAGAAAATGATGGTGAGAAGGAAGGAGGAGAAGATAAGAATGAAATTGAAGAAAATGAGCAAGGAGAGAAGGATAAGGATGAATGAGATGAAGAGAAAGATGAAGTCAAAGACAAAGACAAGACCTCTAGTGAGGAGGAAGAAAAGGAAAAGGAAGAAGAATATCTTGATGCCAAAAAGAATGAAGAAGTACAAAAATATGAGGAATTACCTAAGCCTTTTGGTAATCCTTTAAAAATTCTATTATCTAAATAATTAAGGTTCCAAAAAGTTATCTCTTCTTAGCTGTTGCAATTTCCCATGTTGTAGGGCAATGTTGATTTAAATAAGATATCTCTCATTCATAAGTTATAGCTAGGTGATGTGTTTCATGTATCAACTAGAAAAGAAATTATTGAGACTCACCAAAGGAGTGGTGAATTGATGAATGAAGCCATCAATACATTGCAAGAGATCACACTAGAACTAATATTGCTACATCTTTGTCTATTGTGGAAATTTTCAAATTACTGATTGATTCCTTTAAGGAATATGCCTCTCGATTGAAAGGACAAGTGGAAACAGAGGTTGAGACAAGGCTTATAGAGAAGAAGTTGATGGATATCATAGAGAAATGTGCATCTATACATACCAAAGTTGAATATTTCTTGAAGGAGGTGCAAGCGTGTGAGGAAGAGGCAAAAGCATTATTTTTGTATTGCATGAAGTGGTCAGATGCCACACAAAGAATAAAATATGAAATGGACTTAATTGTGTCCTAGATATCTAATGCATCAAGTGCTTATGATTTAGAACTAGATAGAAATGATCAAACATAGATTGCTATAGTGGATTTGCATGACAGATTCTTCACCTTGCAAATCCAAAAGGAAGAGATTATCAAGTAGTTGGGGAAATTAAGGGACTTTGTAAAAACAAAGCACATACCTATCTCAAGTGACTTTTCTAGTACTAACAAAATCTCAAAATTAAACCTTACCCCTGGTATTGTAAGAAGGAGAAGACACATTGATGGAGCTTGATTCTCTACTTAAAATTCTTGCAACAACAAAGAAGAACTAGGAAGAAGGTAAATCTATGTGCCAAGCTATTCTTTAGAAGCTTCAGGGGTCAACATCTTCTAGTTGACCATTTCTATCTTTATGCATGTTTCGAATTTTCAAGTTTGAAGATTCTTTTGTAAATATGTGGATGTATTAGGAGTTTTTGGTTAAGGGGGGGCTAATTCTTTCATTCAATCACTTCAGTTATTTTAGTTTATGTATATGTTTGAGGGGGAGCATACAAAATGTTAATACCAGTAAACCCTTTTCCCTTGATCTCAAAGGGGGGGGAGATATTTGAGGAGAGATACTTGGAGAAAAGTTTTATTTTGGCACATGTTGCCATCAATGACAAAGGGGGAGATTTTTGAAAGAATTAAGAAGGTTGTCATTAATGAGTTGTCATTGATGTTAACACTAAACATAATGGATATCTACATTTTTTTAAGGTTAATTGTAGTAGAGATATTTTGCAATAGGGTTTGATCCACACATAGAAATAGTTAAGTTAAGCATTTTTGCTAAATGTCTTAGACACTGACAAATTTAGTACATAAAGCCCTTAGATATATTGGACTAAATTTATTCACCCATATAGATTTACATCTATGATTTTAATATGATGTTTATGGATGTTAGTAGCATCATTATTCAAAATTTCACTTGATTTGGATGAGTGGTTTGCAAGATACAAGTAACAGAAGATTGGATTATAAGGTTTACACAGTTTTCTATGAAATGGATATGACTTGTTTGGTTCACACTCCTTCATGGATGTGAGTTAGACCTTGTGGTTTTGGAAAAATTTTAATAGGTGTCATGACATTGTGTTTTCCAGTTTGCATGATATTTGGAGGTCCATGTGTCCTATGGTGATGATCAGATGGAGCATTTTTCTTTTAGGTCCTATGCTTGGCTAACCTAATGAATGTAAAGATTTCTGGAGATTAAATATGTAATGTGAATGTAAGAAGGAGCTATTATAGGTCCATGCTAACCTATATTACATTTTTTTGGGTGAGAAGGAATTTTTTATTTGAATTAGATGTTGACAAAGCACGTTTTGTATTATTTAGGGCTACATCTAATTAGGCTAACCTAATTGATGTTTACAAAGAAGTTTGGTATATATATACAAGGTTTTTTTGAGTTTATGGATGTTGAATATGAATGTACATGATCTAAATACAAGCAATGATGTGAAGTTTTGTAGAGTTGAGCGAAGAAGTTGTGAAAGTTGAGAAGAGGTGTGTGAATGTGAAGAAGAGTAGAGATTTGTAGTTAGAGTTGGATGAAGTCTATTAAGTCAATGTTTTGAGATTCAAAGGAACTAAATCTAGCATATGTTAGATTCACTTTGTATCAGTTCAAATTTTGGTTGTAAAGCCACTTCTTTCTATCTTTCTTTTCTCTATGAATAGTGAGTTCACTTGGACAATGAGTCTAGTTGGAAGTGGGCCTTTCTATAATTTCTTATAACTGGTTATAACATATTGTGAGCTAATCCTCGCCATGGTTTTTCCACATAAAAATATTGGTGTTCATGTTTTATGTGTGTTATGGGTGTTCCATGCTTTCATTTCTTATTATGGTTAAGTATGCTTTGGTAATTGGATGGTTAATGATTGGATTGTTTAATAGAACACTAATCACCCACCCTTAAGTAGTATTTTGAGTGCTCAACATTGATGAGTCTATGGTGGTTCACAATATCATTCTATGTCCCAATGTTAAGCATGTTAAACAAAAGGTCTAAAAGATGAATCCCAAGATTGCCTTATTAGTCAAGACTGAGATAGAGAATTTCTTAAAAGCTAGCTTTATCCATCCTATTGAATATTTTCCTTGGATATCAAATATAATCATTTTTAGCAAGCATGATGGTTGTATTCCCATTTGTATTGATTTATGTGATCTTAACAAGGCTTCTCTTAAGGAAGATTTTCCATTAACTAATATTGATATGATTGTAGACTCGATCGTAGGTCATGCCTTATTGTCTTTCATGGATGGCTTCTCGAGATATAATCAAATTTGTATTAACCAGGAAGATTAGTACAAGACAACCTTCACTATCCCTTGAGCTACCTTCTATTATGTAGTCATTTTGTTTGGGTTAAATAATGTTGGAGCAACTTACCAATGGGCGATGACTCTTATCTTTCATGATTTCATTCATAAAATCTTAGAATTTATTATGTTGATGAAATATTGGCTAAGTCTACCACTCATCAAGATCATGTTGAAAATCTTCATCTTATCTTTGAAAGACTTCATCTCTATAAAATGAGACTAAATCCTCTTAAGTTTTTCTTTGGTGTAGATGTTGGTAATCTTTCGATATTTATCATCTCTCACCATGGAATCAAATTCGACACAAATAAAATTGATGCAATCATTAACTTGCCTCATCATAAAAACATCTCTCAACTATGTAGTTTCCAAGGGAAGATTTGGGAAATTTGTAGATTTGTATCTTAGTTGGTTGATCACACCCTTCTATTCACACGTTTGTTGAATAAAGATGTTTGCTTCCACTGGAATGATGAGTGTGAAGAATCAATCAAAAGTTATTTGGCCAATCCTCTTATCTTGATGTTAGTTGTGCAGGATATATATTTTTACTTTATATCTCTACATCACCTCATGCCTTAGCAGCTTTATTAGCTCTGAAATATAATAATGATGGTAAGGAAATACTAGTCTACTACATTATTCATATTCTAGTTGATTATTAGCCTCAATATTCTACCATGGAGAAATAATGTCTCGCTCTCATTTTTGCAACATAGAAGTTATGAAATTATCTTCTTCATGTTGAAACCAATGTAATTGTGAAAAGTGATCTTAAACAATTGTTTACTAGAACTGATATTTCTGGAAGGTTGGCGAAATGGGTAATTTTGCTCTCTGAGTTTGAAATTAAGTTCATAACTCAAAAAATAATTAAAGGACAAGCTATTGTTGATTAATTGGTAAAAGCTCCCTCATCTCACTCCTTCCCTAATTTGGATTTATTTTCAGATAAAAATATCTTTGCATTAGACCATGAACCTATATGGGATATGTACTTTAATGGATTGAGATGTCAAACTAGCTCTGAGGCAGGTGTAGTTTTGATCTCACCTGAACACAAGCTGATTCCTCTATCCTCTCAATTAGAAATTCATTGCACTAATAACATCACTAAGTACAAAGACCTTATTGTTTGCTTGCATATCACAATGGCATTAAAAATTAAACATCTTCACATTCATCTAGTGATTTTGAGCTTATTGTAAATCAGATCACGAGAACATATTAGGCCAAGTAGAGTAAGCTATCTCAGTATCAAGATTTGGCTTTATCCTTGATCTTTTTTATTCTTTCACGATCGATAGTGCTCCTAGGAGAGAAAATCAACATGCAAATGCATGGCAAGCACAACCTCCCTTGTATCCTTGGACAATGGTGTAGAAGAGTACCACTTTGTGGTTCATATTATCCACTCTCTTGCTATCTCAGATCAACTTGAACCTGATAGTCTAGTGTGTGTCCACATGGACTTGAGTGAATGGTATTCTCACATTTGTAATTATCTGAAGACCAGAAATTTTCTCAATGATGTGACTAAAATGCTCGCACTCAGATATGAAATTTTTTAGTCTGATATATTATATTTTCTTATGTTCTTTATCAAAAATATTATAATGGTCTTCTTATTCGATGTCTCACAAAGGCTAAAATACACCTTTCCCTTCAAGAATCCCATTCGGGCTCTGGGGGTGGACATTTTGGTGGTAAATCCTTGGTGCGTAAACTGCTTCACATGGGATACTTTTGGAAAAAAATAGAGAAATATTCCTTTACTTTTGTCAATAAATGTCCTCAATGTTAACAACACATCAATCTTATTCAAGCTCCTACACAAGAGCTTAAAAATTAGACCTCTCCTTGTCCATTTACAAAATGGGGGTTGGATATTATTGGTAAAATATCACCTCCTTCTTCTAAAGGACATATCTTCATCACTGATACTACTAATTACTTTACAAAATGGGATGAAGTTGTTCCACTTCGATCCACGAACATTGAAGCGGTCTATAGCTTTCTTCTAAATAATATCATTGCTCATTTTGGATTTCTTTCTACCCTTGTTTCTAATAATGGTACTTTATTTAAGAACAAAGAGGTGAAGAAATTCCTAGAATGATTTTATATTCAGCATAGATTTTGTACACCATGTACTATCCTTAATCTAATGGCCAAGTTGAAGTGTCTATTAAAACTCTTGAGATGATTCTCTAAAAAATAGTGAATGAACATGGTAAAGACTAGCATACTCAATTAACATACACCTTGTGGGCTTATCACACAAGTGTTCATATGGCTACAAGTACAACCTCATGTATGGTGTTTAGGCTATCATGCATTTAGAGTTAGAAATTCCATCTTTATAGGTTTCTCTTAAAGGGTTAATTGATGATGACACTTATTGTGTTGACCATTTATACCATCTTGAGTTGCTTGATGAGTGTTGATTGTAGGCCCTCAAACATCTCCAAGCTTATCAATGGTTTATTACATTACAATCAAGGTGTTCTTTCTCAAACTTTCAAGGTAGGTGATCTCATTCTCTATGAGAACCAGAGGAATGCAAATGTGCCACCTGATCAAAAGGGGAAGTTCAATCCTAATTGGTTAGGTCCTTAATCACCTCTATGTATAGTTTTGGTGCCTATGGACTATTGTCTATGGATCAAATGCCTCTCAAAGAACCGATCAATGTAATGCATCTTCATCGATACTATGTGTAAGGTCTATGTGGCATGTGCATGACACTCGTCCCTCAGGGATTGTAGTTAGTTGTGCTATGAAATTTCTTCATTAACACATTTTCCTAATTTATGTTATGATGTGAATGTGTATGTTATTAATTTCTTTAATTAGAAATTATATATACATGTATTTTATTATGCCATGTATCTGTGCATTGTATCTGATTTACATCTTTTGGTTAGACAATTAGATCATCATTGTATTTAAGCATACATATAATGTGTGTTTATTGAATCATGATAACATCTAATATACACATACATTCATAAACATAAATCTATCACATAGTCATACATGAAAGCAAACTACACATAAGAACACCATGATGTCATTCAAAATATCACATATATATATATATATATAAAATGTCATGTACATATATATCACACCACTGTGTCAAAATGCAGTGACTGTATATCTATATGTTGCAGCTTGATTATCTTGGTTGGAATTGATGTCAAAAGTATGTTTATGATTGTATATACTCCACAGATTACTAAGTGTACAGAGTTATCTAATAGTGCAAATCAGCATTCTAGTGTATGGAAGATTAGTGATCAATTGATTGTTTATGTATGATGTGGAGGATGGTACATATGTCTTAATGTGTTTTTAGTATTTCTATATTTATATCTTTCCATTTTTATGTACCACACTTAGTAATAAGTTACAAAAGTTTTGTCTAAGGAATTCACAATATATACTTTAAGGTAGAGACATGGTGCTTTGGTCTACATCCTTTTGCAGAGAAAGATTTTTCCTTATGGTTCTGAAGTTAAGATCATGGATATATGAAGGTATTATATCCAATGTTTCATGTCATTATACTTTTTGTAGTGAAAGTTAGAAGTGATAGAGTTTTGGTCTGTGCTATGGTAGAGCAAAGTGCTTATAAAGGCTTGTTGGAATGCTCCACATTCCTCCAGATATGAATTTTTGACCAAGCAGTTTTGAAGACATACTCAATGTTGTCTAATGCATGATATATTGAAGTTTCAAGTGTTTTGGAGCCTCGTAAGTTTAATTTTCAAGTGACATAGTGTTGCAATTGATTTTGGATCCTTTATCTTCATCAAAAAATATGTTTAGATACTTGCACCAGTAGAAGATTGTGAAGATAAGTTGTATGAGTTTGTGTGGACACTCCACATGTCTCATAGTGTCTAAGGTATGAATTGCATGCAGATCTTTATTGTTTCCAGTACCTCATAGTTGTTTCAAGTCAGTTTGTAAAGTTATGTTGTTGCTAAGGACAACTAGGGTATGTGATGAGGGCGCAAACCCGAGACACAGAAAATAACCCACAAACTAGAGAATAATTTTATTATTCAGAAAATGGAACTTCTTACATGCAGAGGATCTCAAATCCCCAAGTTCTACAACACATGCAAGCTACAGAAAGCTACAGAATAACCCTTTCACAATATGCGAGCTTGTCCCCAAAAAGTTACCCAAAAATTAGAAAACCCGCCAATAAATAGAGCTCCTCATTTGTTTGGAGCCAAAACAACATTCAATTTGAGTTTAGGTGGTTTGGCGCCAAATTTTACAACATGAAGTTCAAATTTCAAAGAGCATTTGCAATGGTATCTTCTAGAAAGTGCGCCAACTTCCCGGGGTCATAACTTTTGATCTGGGACTCCAATTTAAACCGCTGAACCGTTGGAAAGGTCTCGAAGTCAGGAACGCGCCTAAAAATTGCTACGCCAATTTTGGCAAGTTTTGGGGCCGATTCGGGAGCTCTAAGTGCCTCAAATCCCACTTGGAAGATTTTTAGGTGCAAATCTGGGAAACTAAAACTGCAATATCTTTCAACCCAGGAACAGAAATAAAAACCAGTAAATTGGGAATTTCATTATGACGAAAAGGGTATCCAAAAATGTAAAAACATCTAAAAATTGAGAAACTTGAAATTTCACTATTTTTAAGTGATGCAAGATTGCCCTTATAATTCACCGATGCTCCTCGTGACGTATTACCTGTGGTAATTTGAGAAGTGACCCCATCACATCTCGCATGGTTGAGGAAAACCTAACTATTCAATCACTACCTTAGATAGCTAGGATGAATCTTCCATGGGCCTTCCTCTCCATTTCACTAGATATTCTTCATACTGCCTATTTCTGGTACTCCTTCCCAGATGACTATCCAAGATTGCTTCAATCTCCTTTTTCCTCAAGTAGGTGTTGGAATCCTAATCGCTCCATCATTGGTACTTCCTTTGCTTCACCTTCATGATACTTTGTCAACTGTAAATGTTGGAACACAGGGGAAATGTTGATTCCATCAAAGTAACTCTACTCTCATATGCATTCCCCTCGAATCATGCTTCAGAAAAATCTTACAGGACCTAACTTCTTCAATTTGTTATATGTTCATACTGGAAACCTTTATTTCCTCAAGTGGACCATAACTTCATCACCAATCTGAAACTCCTTATACCTCCTCTTCTAATCTGCCTTAGCCTTATACCGCATATTCATCTTGTTAATATGTTCTCTTACCTTCTCATGTATATCCTTTATGTGTTCTGCAAAATCTTCGGCTTCAACACTTATTTTCTTCTCTTGGTCCATCTTCCTCAATTCTGGAGTTGTTCTCGGGCTACCTCCATACACAATCTGGAATGGTGATCTACCAATGCTTCTGTTGACAGAATTGTTGTAAGAAAATTCTTCCTGGGGTAAGATCAAGTCTCATCCCTTAGGTTTATCTCCTACCAAACATCCTCTGCAGGTTACCTGACTGCTAACAACCTCTCGTCACGCATCTCTGCTTGTGGATGTGCGTAATCGAACTTCAACTCTGTCTTCAGCTTCTTCCACAAGGTCCTCCAAAAGTACCCCATAAATTTGGTGTCACGATCTGAAACAATACTCTTTGGCAGACCATGTAGCCTCACCACCTCTTTGAAGAACAAGCCAGCAATGTGGACTGCATCATGGGTCTTCCGACATGGAATGAAATTTGCCATCTTCGAAAACCTATCAACTACCACAAATATTGAATCATTCCCTCTTTGCGTCCTTGGCAAACCAAGAACAAAGTCCATACTTATATAATCCCAAGGCCTCTCTGGTACAGGTAAGGGCTGATACAAGCCTGTATTCTGGCTCACTCCTTTAGCCATCTGACACACCCTACAACTCTGCACAAACTTCTTCACGTCTTGTGATAACTGAGGCCAATAATAATGCTCACTGATAATGGCAATGGTCTTATCCCAACCAAAATGTCATGCCATTCCTCCACTATGCTTCTCTTTTATGAGGTTTTCCCTCATGGAACTCCTTGGGATACACAATTGACTTCCCTTAAATAACATGCCATCTTGGATTATGAAATCTAGCCACCTTGTCCCGCCCATCGAATGTGCCCTTGTGTTTCTCCAAGCCTGCAAAATCAGATCTTTCTCGTGATACAAAGGTCTTGAGTTCATTGAACCCAACCACTTCAATCAGATTCCTTTGTCATCAATGTATGCCTCCTACTTAAGGCATTCAAGAACCCTATTTGACTTCTCACTCCTATGTTTCAAAACAAAGGTATAACTCTGCAAAAACTCTACCCATTTCATATGCCTTTGATTTAATTTTCCTTGACTATTTAGGTACTGCAAGGCCTGATGATCAGTATATAGAACAAATTTCTTTGGCAACAAATAATGTCTCCATTTCTTTAATGCTTGAACTATTGCATAAAATTCATAATCATATACAGAATACTTTCTCTTGGCATCATTTAACTTTTCAATCAAATAGGCAATGGGCTTACCTTTCTGGCTCAACACCGCTCCAATGGTATAAACCACTGCATCACAATCCACCTGAAACACCTTGTTGAAATCTGGGAGGGCTAGAACAGGTTGCTTTGTCACCTTCCGCTTCAACAGTTCAAAATTTTTTTCCGCTCCAGTGCTCCACTTGAATTCTTTTCTATCCCCTCTCATTGTTTCATTCAGGGGTCCACAAATACTACTGAAGTTTCTAATGAACTTTCTATAAAAACTAGCCAAACCATGGAAAGATCTCACCTCGGTAGCAGTTCTTGGGGTAGGCCATTCTAGAATAGCCTTCACCTTCTCTGGGTCCATCTTGAGACCTTATGCTGAGACAACAAACCCTAAGTACACTAACTCCCTCTTCACAAAACTGCACTTCTTCAGATTAATCAATAGTTTCTCTTCTCTTAACTTCTCAAAGGCTCTTCGAATATGCATCAGATGCTCATCCAACGTCTTACTGAAAATCAAAATATCATCTAAATACACAATAACAAAGCTTCCTAGAAATTCTTTTAGTACCTCGTTCATGAGCCGCATGAATGTGCTCGGTACATTGGTTAGCCCAAAAGGCATGACTAACCACCTCCGCATTGTGCCTTCGTCTTGAAGGCAGCTTCCATTCATCTCCTCTCAATCCAGACCGTGATATCCACTCTTAGATCAATCTGTGAAGTACTCTAGCTCCACTCAAATAGTCCATCAGTCATCCATCCTTGGCGTGGGAATCAGACTTGATTGTTATCTTGTTTATGGCTCCTGAATTTGTACACATCCTCCATTCCCCATCCTTCTTTGGTGCTAGTACTCCAGGTATTGTATATGGACTCAGGCTCTGTTGAATCAATCATTTTCTTAACAACTCTTGAACTTGTATGTTCAACTCTTCATTCTTTGTAGGATTCATTCTATGAGTTGCCTTATTTAAGCAACCTGCCCTGTGAATCAAGTCAATCTGATGACTGATTTTCCTTATTGGTGGTAAACTCTCAGGTACATTATCAGAAACAATATCCTGAAACTCATCCAACATCCCAGAAACTTTTTCTGGAGCCTTCTCACTATCCTCCTTACTCACTTAGAATCGCATACACACATGCTCATGCTTCATACCTTCTAAAAAATTTCTTCCATCTACATAACAAATTCTAGCACTACTGCATACCTTTTCTTCGGTCTCCTTCAGGGGTTTCAACTTGTGACAAACCCCATCCTTTGTCAAGGAATAAGTGTTTGCATGGCTATCATGTATAGCTCGCCTATCGAACTGCCACGACCTCCCCAACAACATGTGACATGCATTCATGGGGATGATATCACAGAGTACCTCATCATGGTAGCTCCCAATCTTGAACTTTACTAGGCACTGCTCATTGACCAAAACTTTGTGGTCTTTCTGTAACCAGGCAATCTGATACGGACGTGGGTGCTTTTCCATCTTCAACTTCAACTTTGTGACCATCTCCTCTGACACTAGATTATCGGTGTTCTTACCCATCAATAATAACAATGACTCACAACATTTTCTCTTCACACTTGCACCTTGTGCGAAACAAATTCTTCCTCTGCTCGGGTTCCTTTCTCAACACCAAGGCTCTCCTAATCACTAGGGCTCCTTTCAACATCATCTCAATGTTCAGATTGGGCCTCCTCATCTCCGTGATGAACCCTTCCATGACCTTTCTAGCCTTTTGTCCTCTTCCTTGGTGTTGTGGAAATTCATAGGCTGGATGCCCTTCTTCACCACACTGGAAACACGTTCCTTTGAAACCACCTCTTCCAGATCCTTGTCCATATCTCCCTCATCCTCTACCTCTTTGATCACAACTGTTTTGATCATGAGGGCGGTAGAAGGTTACTGGCTTCTACTGTACCCACATCCCCACTTTTCTTTTCATCATCATTTTGGCTTCAAAGGCCTCCGGCCGTCTCTTCCATTGTAATTCTCCTTGTCCTTTTTGTTTGCCATCAACCTTTTGTTCAGCTTCTTCCACCTTCAGATAAAATTGATAAGCATGTCCTCAATGGTGGTCATTTCTATTCGACGGGCTTAACTCCTCCTCAATGCTCTGCCCAGAACCCATTAAGATATTGGGCTACCTTTCTCCTTATCGCCTCAGGTGACCCCGCTTCCATGATTATCCCGCGGAAAATCTTCAGATATTCTTCACGATCTGCTTCTTGCTTCAACCTCTTGCACTTTTCCAATGTATCTTAACTCAGAGTCCACTCCGTATGAATCGGGCTTCTTCAAATTTTCTACCATGCATCCCATCCGATGATCTTGAATTTTCTCTTTGATTTCTTTCCATAACTAGACCTCTTTTCCACCAAATATCGCATGGCTCCTTTAGCTTCATTTTTGCAAACTTAACCCGGGACCCGTCCTCTATTTCCTCATACTCAAAATATTCTTTCTAACTCGTTGATCTAGTCGATCAACTCTTTCCGGGTTCGTGACTCTTAGAATAACTGGGGACTTCTGCTCTGGGTCTTTTCCTGATCTTTGAAATGGCTCTTATTAGCAGCATTTGGTCTTGATCAATTGCTTCTTCTTCCTCTTCTACATCTGAACCTTCTTCCTCTCCTTCATCCTCACTTTCCTCCCTCGGGTTTAACCCTCTTCTCAACTGCTCTTGTAACGCATCAACCTGTCTTTGGAGAGTTGCCAGTGCATCTCTTCCACCAGCATTTCTACCACCTCGACCACCTCTAACACCACCATGCCTACCAGGCACCACTCTTGGAGGCATCTTTCTTGACCTTGACCCACAACCACGGTCCTGGTGCAAACTGCCTCACGATCGGCGATCTGTCCACACGCTCAAGAAAACCTGCTCTGATACCACTTAATGAGGGTGCAAACCCGAGACACAGAAAATAACCCACAAACTAGAGAATAATTTTATTATTCAGAAAATGGAACTTCTTACATGCAGAGGATCTCAAATCCCCAAGTTCTACAACACATGCAAGCTACAAAAAGCTACAAAATAACCCTTTCACAATATGTGAGCTTGTCCCCAAAAAGTTACCCAAAAATTAGAAAACCCGCCCATAAATAGAGCTCCTCATTTGTTTGGAGCCAAAACAACATTCAACTTGAGTTTAGGTGGTTTGGCGCCAAAATTTTACAACATGAAGTTCAAATTTCAAAAGAGCATTTGAAGATAAGTTGTATGAGTTTGTGTGGACACTCCACATGTCTCATAGTGTCTAAGGTATGAATTTCATGCAGATCTTTATTGTTTCCAGTACCTCATAGTTGTTTCAAGTCAGTTTGTAAAGTTATGTTGTTGCTAAGGACAACTAGGGTATGTTGGTGATGTGTGGCACTAATTCAAGATTGAGCGGAGTCTAAGAATTTTTTTTAGATATTGTATGAGTCATGTTAAATCATTTGGGAGAAATGTAAATAATTATTTATCATTTTTATATACCACCAATGGAGATGTAGGTCGACATGTTACAATTTTCATGATTTCTTGTTTATGACTGACTAAATTTATATTTTGCAAGTGTGTGGATGATATATATAATATCAAAGATGAGAAGATATGCATGGATGCATGAGTGCATGAGTAGAGAATGAAAAGATTTGCTATAGACCTAATGTACAAAATTGATGAGTATCAATGGTTGAAGTCATAAAGTTAGTTATATTTCAGTTGTTCTTTCCTTCAACTAGGGAGTAGCATCTTCCTTGGGTTTTATCCCCTAAAACAAAATCGTATAAATAGGGAGTAGTATCTTCCTTGGGTTTCATACCTAAAAAAAATTTGTAACTATTATTTACTTGTGAGGTTGGATTATGACAATAGCTCTTAGTAGTATTTCTCACTATGGTTTTCCCTTGTGGGGTTTTCCATGTAAATTTGGTGTCATCTATGTTCTTGTGTGGATGCTTATTTTATTTCTTGTTTTGATTTGGTGGATGAATGCTTAATTGGAATAACTTAACTTCAACAGTTATTAATTGGGACTAAAATATGAAGTATACCTATTCACCCCCCCACTCAATATTCTGGTGTGTTCAAGAATTGGTATCAGAGAAAGGTTCCTTAATATAACCTAACAACTGAGGTAGATCATGTATTTGGAACACATGGGGAATGATGCAGTACCTAAGAATAAGAGCTCTTTGAAAGAAGAGGACATACATCATGAGGAGGAGGATGAATTTGAATTTGAATTCAATAAAGAAGATTTTCCAATGAATTATGAAGGAGAACTTATTTCTACTCTAAATGATTTGGATGAAGAAAGATAAAAAAATGAAGAACTCTAGTAAAAACTTGAAAAATCAATTGGTCAGTTGAAAGTTCAAGTTGAAGAAGGAAAAAGAATTTTAGATTGCTTGAATATAAAGATCATTGATAAATCTACTAAATGTTACAAGCTTGAAGAAGAGATTGTTTCCTTGAGGAAAGAACTGGATACAAAAAAAAGCAAAATTGACAAAGGTCTAAAGCTAAAAGGAGGTTCTAACATTCTTGATGAGATAATTAGCTCTCAAAATCCATCAAAAGAAAAATCTGGTCTTGGTTTTGAGAAAGGTAAAATTTCAAAAATTAGTGCATCTATAAACCTATATGAGAATTTCAAGACAAAAGACAAGTCTAAAACAAAGGAGGACAAAAATTACACTAAAAAACATAAGAAGACACACTCTAAAAATGAAAAATCAGAAGATAAGATAGCAAGAATAAAGAAGGTGGATTTTTTCCAAACCGTAGACAAAGGAGATTCAAAGGTCCTCCACCTACTAGATAGCATGCCCCTACTAGGTTCACTCAAAATTTTCACGGTTATTATTTTTATTGAAATAAATTTGGAAATAAGGTTGTTGATTGTAGATATAGGGTAAGAAGAAATTACTAAATGGGTAGAACACAATTTGGGCCTCAAAGATATGATACTATTTCATTTCATAGATATTGTTATGCATGCAACAATTTTGGTCATAAGGTTGTAGAGTGTAGAACTAAAGTTAGGATAAATAACTTTTTTCTTGAGCATATCATTTGCTACAATTGAAATAAGGTTGGACATAAAGAAAAAATTTATAGGAGTGGTTTTGTGAACCCACTTGTTTAGAACTAGAAGAAGGAAGAAACCCTAATTCGGCAAAAGAAGGGAAATGAAATTTTTTGGAAAGAGAAGCAAGGTTAGGAAAATGTGAAGAAGGATGATACCATGCTTGTGCATTCTACACAAGATCTTGTGGAAAACTAAGATAGAGCATTATCTCAGGGGGAGCTATCATTTTCAAATATTTTAGCCACCTAAAAAGGATAAAATGTTGAATATTTCAGCATGAAAGATGAATTGGATCAATTCCTCTAGTGAGAAAGTCAATTGAGAAAGATTGAACCTATTGATCAAGGTTCCGGAGTAAAGGAATGATTTGTGGAGGTGTGTTGAGAATCTTTGTATCCTATTGATGACATAGGGAATTTTTATCTAACAAGTATGAATGCATTAATGCTAAAAATTATTACAAAAATGATTATTTTTTATGTTTCATTTGAACATTTTATTCTCATTTTCAATCAAAAGAATTTTTGTTTGAAAGAAAAAAAGTGTGATTAGGTTTTCAAGCTATTTGTGTGAAACCCTAGTGACGTTGTTTGAAGATTTCAGAAGAAATATCAATGGTGATCCCACAGGTGATTGATGTTGATAAAGATGGTGCATTTTCAAAGGTTCATGTGGATGTGATGTACTAGGTAAAAGAAAGAAGTTGGGTCCATGAAGAGGGAATTTTTCACCAAAAAAATTGCACAAAATGCGAACATGTTTTTAAAAAATGGGTACCCACTTAGGAATGTGCTCTCAAGCCTCAATCCAAACAAGTATCCATTATGCTTCAGGTACCTACTAAAAATAAAGTACTCATTAATAGCAGGTACACATTATGAGATGGGTTCCTATTTTAAAATGGGTACCCATTTCAAAAAGGAATTTATTTTTTAAATAAACAACTGTCACCTCATTTTTTCTTGCAAATTTGGAGGTGAGTGAGAGTGATAGAGAGAAACATACAAATTTCTGAGGACCTGTACTACCCCAAATTTTAGCTGCCACCTCCTCCCATCGACATAATGACCTCAATGACCTCTAGGTTGGTTAAATTTTGTGTTTTTGGCTTTATATGTAGTATTTTTTGTTTGTAATTATAGTTTAGGGTTTGTTTATTTTGGTTGTAACTAGTTTGTTAAATTTATATTTTTCAAATTGTATTTACAAATAAAATCATCAACATAAACCAAAAGCCTTAAATTCTAAATTGAAAACCATAAAATCATACCTAATTTAACTAAAACCCTAAACCACACAAACCACAAAACCTAGACTTCAAAACTAAAACCCTAAACCCTAAGCTCCACAAAAATTAGACCTAAAAACTAAAACCCTTAACCCTTAACCCTAAACCACAAAACATAAATCTAAAAACCTAAACCCTAA
>VDFB02192253.1:0-11743 GCA_007258455.2 Sequoia sempervirens | reverse complement strand
GAAAGATGATGGGATTTCGTATGAATTCTTGGCTGTAATCTACAAAACAACAAAAATAAACAAGAACACACAAATTTCTCTACTTCACGTCGGGTTCACCAAATGTGAGATGGGGTTAGAAATAAAATAGCATAGATAAAGTGACAACCAACACTACTAAGCTATTAAACCACATCCAACAAGAGAAAACAAATAATGGAGAGAATAAAAAATGCAAAACATAAAAGAAAGCACTCCCCATTATGGTTGATTCTTTCTCTTGCTCTCCTTCTTCTTGTTATGCAACTTTGCCCTTAGATTTGTTGAAACACTTGTGCAAAACCTGCAAATGGTAGCAAGAAAGTTGGAGATAATTAGCTGTTAAATTGAAAATGGAGAAGGAAGGTTATTTTTATAGACAACCATTCGAATGGACGGTTGAGATTAACCTTCTAGAAAGATTCCAAGATCAATAGATGAGAATGCATGAGAGAGATGTTATGAAATGGATGGTTGAGATTGAGTCTCAGAAATGATGCCAAGATCAACGGTCTAGAATTGATGCACCAAGAATATGCCATGCATGGAAAAGCTATGACGTTGACGGCTATGACACCTGACAACTATGACAGACATGCAAGGCATGCAGGCTATGACAAAAATGAATGTTATGACAGTAGCATCTTTGACCAGTGGAGGTGCATAAATAATTTATTTTAAATTATTTATTCAAAATGGAGGAAAATGATATGGGAAAATAAATAATTTATCCAATCTATTTATTTAGAGAAAATGAAAAGAGGAGCATTTAATTAAATTTATCAATTTAATTAAATGGAGAGATGAAAATTAAACATGGATAATTAATTTGAATTATTTATCCAAAAGAGTGGAATGAAACACAATTAAATAATTTTGACAATTATTTAATTATAGAAGAATAAAAGGTCAAATAATGATTACTATTATTATTTGACTATAGATGAAAGATAAATAATTAAATAAAAAATAATTTATTTAATTATAGAAGAAAGGGATATATTAGCCGCATGCAATTAAATAATTTTAATTGGATCAAGATAGAATAAAGATGAGAAGGTGAATTAAATTGAATAATTAAAAACTATTTAATTAATAGAGGAATGCGCAGTCACACCCAATTGAATAATTATTATTCAATTATCAAGAACAATCCACCAAGAAAAAATGACGTCAGACTTAGGACATTTTTTAGTGTCTATAGAAAGAAATACAATGAAGGATCTAGTGAAGCCTCTATTGAGGTATGTACTTGGGTAGAATCCCATAATCAAGAAGTTATATATGGTGAAATCCAATAGTTGTAATCATTAATATCTTATGACCTTTTGAATCTAGTAGATCAATTCCCATGAGTTTTTGTACTTTGTGTGTTGTACTAAAGCACATTACCTAATTTAAAAGGATGTATTTGTGATTAGTACCCTAGGTCTTGCATGGTAAGAAGAAGAACAAAGAAATAATTAATTTCATAAGGCCTCATTATGTTGTATAACCACTCATTAAGGGAGACTAGACATACATGGTCACTCTTGTGGTCAATATTGATAATCTTAGTAGATTTATAGATGTCAAATGATGGTCATTATATGAGTGTAGAATGATGGTAATGCCAATTATAGTTGGGTGGTGTTGTCTTGCTTAGGTTTTTCAACTATTAACTTGTGCTTGGCCCCATTGAAATTGTTGTAGTTCTTTATATATGTAGATGTAAGTCTAGTTAATTCAATATATAAGATCTTGTGGAAGAATTCAACTAGCTCAAGTCTATATACCTTGTTATCACTCCATGAAACGATATGCTTTGTTGTGATGGTGTGCAAGTGAAATAATAGACTATATGATTAGATTATCCCTACAATTTTAGTGACCTTGATATTATGGTGGGAAAAACTAAGTGAAATCTGATCCCTTATATAAATGATTGAATTAAAGGTTGATCGCAACTTATACACTATATGCATTATTCATAGTAAACTCCTAGATTGAACCTATTCAATTTTCATAAGCACATGGGGTACTAAGCATTGGAACTAATACTAATAGGTCCTAGAGATTGTCACATGGTCATTTGATGGAAAATTGAAAAATCAATGATCTTTATATTCTTGTATAGAATTTGGTACTATTGCCTTACAAACTAACAATATTAAGTTTAGTAGCTAGATAATATGAACCTTAAATTGAGTTTGGATCCTTAGTGCTTACATGTAATTAAGTTGTGTTTTACTTTCAAACGAATTCCAAATATTTTAACATTGATTTATGAATAGATAATAGGCATCCCACTCCATGTACAATACTTGAAATTTGATTAGAGTTGCATCATCCCTTGGAGGATTAATGACTTTTTCAAAATTATTTTATTAGGATTTTATAATGCTAGTTGTATATTGAAGGGAATCCTTATCATTAGTGTCCTAAGACTTCAATGTAATGTCATTGTGTTTGTGTGTGTAGTGTGTAATGCCACATAGTCAAAGAATTGACTTAGATCCTTCATATTCTTTTCTAATTTAGGATGAGATTGAAGATATCAATCATTAATGTGTAAATTAAAAGTTTAGGAAATCCATCAAAGCCTCATTGTTAAGGGACAAAGCCTAAGTCATGTTTAGGTTTGAAGATCTTCTTCATGAACTTATTTTTTGAGTTTTTATTTTAAGTGCTTAGTTCCTTCCTCATCTACTCACAATAATTCCTTTATTTGTTATTCTCTCATTCTTCAACACTTTTCCTATAACAAAATGCACACCACACCTACACAATAACCAACACACTGGAGGACGTCCACACTACCTTCTACCCATCCTCAAATTTTATGGAGGATAGAAATCTCTTAGTTGCAAACTTTAGTCAGTACCATGTGACACTTTCAACTCTCCACAAACTAAAACTCAGGCTCTAAAACCAAGTTTGATACAATTGTACTGCAAGGTTCCAAGTGACAATATGCTTAGTCATATAATAAAGAAACTCACAATAAAAAACACACTCGCAACAAGAAAGAAAGTAATCATATACTGGAAAAATAATCAAAACTTTAATCCAAAGTAATAAAAAACTAAAATAAATGCCATTCTACACTTATATGCTCTAAACTTGAATACAAATGAAAATTAGAAAATAAGGTAAGAGTGGCATCTGCAAAAATAATGTCGAATGAACTTAACATCTTTTTATTGTAAAGGATATCTATTTGGAAAAAGAAAAAAACCAAAATAGTGAAATATCTCTATTTGAATGATGAGTAGAGTAATGATTAAATTAAAGATTATTATTTTTTCCATTTAAATTTTTGGTATGAGCTATGGCCAAGGAAATTCTGAATTTTGGTATGTCATACAATCTGTTTGATTTTTTAATGCAATCTGGAATTAATGTTTATCGTTTCAATTAGTCAGTAACTTAATTTAAAACTAATTCTGTTTAATTGGATATACTTTTCTTACAAAATCATGGAGTGTTTGATAATAGATTCATTCCTTCAATTGTCTTTTTCTTTTTTCATTTTAGATGTCTTGTATATTTATTTGGGTATTAGGTTAGAAAATGATTTTATTGTGTAACATTCATTAATAAATGAGATATTATTTGTTTAATATTATTAGTATTAATTTTTGTAATTATAATTCGAGTTTTATGGTAATTATATTTAAAGGAACATTTTGTTAGGGTGATTTAGATTTTAAAATTAAATGATAAAATTTAATTTAAAAGTTTATAAAATTTAGATAAATCATTGAATAATAGATGTAATTGAAAAGGTATAAGATGTTTATGCATTTACGGTATGGAAGTAGTATTGAATAATTTATTGTTAATAGGTTGATGTGTTGCAATAGAAAATCATAATTATGAATATGGATGTTATGGGCAAAGTCGCACCATGTTCTCTAGTTTCACATTAAATTGTGTTGTGTAGATTAGTCCATGTGATGCAACCTAGTCTTCCATTGATGTGGCCTTTTGAATGTGTTAGTCTTCACTTTTTGACTCTTGTTATTTAATGAATATTCCTAATTTACTTTATATTAAAATAAAAACAATACAATACTCACTTTTTTGACTTGTTTTTTAATGGGATTGTGCTTAGAAAAATAATTAAACTTTTTTTAAGACAAGAGGGGGAAATCCTAAGCTTGTCTTTGTAGCAATCAAACCTCTAGAGATGGAAAAATTGTTATAAACACATAATGAATGCTTAAATATAGAATTCAAATTTGGATGTTCTAGAATCAAATTCCTTTAAGTGATTCTTGTTGCTACTTTATGGATTCTTATGATCTATAAGTTGTTTATACTTACATGCCAATAGTTAATTCAAAAATATTGGCATGCAAGCCAATGAGATAATAGATGGTTTCCAAAAGGGATGGCTTTAGAGTGTGAGATTTGAAATTTGAATGTGGTGTACTAGGTCAAGCCACACAACCTACTCTAGGGTATTATATGACCTAAGGATGTGGACTAGTCGATACCAAGGTGGTATGTAATAATGGGATTTGGCTAATGGGTTACGATTAGGGGCTAATTCATATATCAAATGTGTTGATTGAGTACTAGAACTATGTACAAAGCAATATAAAATGAAGGTGTAAAAATGTAGGGTATGTACTTTTATCCCTTACATTTTTCCCCTACTTTGGTGTGTATGTGAATATATGAATCATGCATGCCAATGTGAATATGTAAAAAAAGTATAGTAGGATAAAGTATTGGACCTTCAAATGATGCTTCAATATCTTTTTGTACCTACAAAAATAAACCATTTCTCATATTTATACACAAGGTATTAGTTGTGCATGCATCAAGTGTTAGTGTTAAAAGTATGTAACCATCATTCAAAACATGTACCAAGTGTGAAGCACAATTGTAATGAGATGTAAAAGCTAGAGCAATGTGTCATGACACATAATACAATGTGGAGTTAGAAGTAGTGTACCCCCCATAAATTATATGCTCAAAAAAAGATAAAACTATTGTCCATGGGATCATGGCACATAAGGCAATATGAAGTTGAAACCAATGTGTATCCCCCCATAAAGTATATGCATAGAAGAAAGAAAAACTAGTGTAAATGAGAACATGACACATAAAGTAGTACGGAGTTAGAACCAATGGCATGGCTCCCACAAAGTATATGTTTAGAAAAAGGTAAAATCTAGTGTAGATAATATCATAACACATAAGTTTATGAGGAGTTTGAATAAGTGTAGCTCCCACAATTATCTCATGGAACCATATAAAATCATTGCAAATGAGATAATTGTCAATGAAAAGGTTTGTTGTACACAGGTTGCATAAGGAAAAAAATTAATATGTAAAATATATATTTAGTTGTGGTGCATCTTTGAAAATGTGTTTGTCCATATTACATATTTATTTAGGCCCACTTGTAAATTTTGATTGTAATATTGGTTAGATATTTTATGTGTGGGTTGCACTTTGGAAAATATTCAATATTGAAAAAAATTAGTACTAAAAAGTAAATGAGGGGGATATAGTTTTATAAGCTCATGGTATTAGGAACATGGTTTATGTAGTACCACTTGGTGTTTTTGTGCAAGCTTGTTTCTATAAAAGTAATTACATGAGTAGTTGTTGAGGTTGGGTAGTTGGCTATCATAACCAAAGTAAAAAAGTCATGTACTTGTAAAGGAAACCATGTAAACTTATTATATCAATGGATATAGTTGTGATAAGATAAAGTAAAATATGTAAGCAATGAAGGATCATATCATAAAATGAAGTGATGAATATGATAAAAATATTATGAATAAAAAAGAAAGAGCTATGTTTTTGTCAACATTAATAATTTATCATACATGAACCAAATACATTAGGGGAAAAAAATAACTTGGTAAGTGGAAAAGTAATAAAAGGAGGGAAAAGGTGCATGAGTGAAAAACTAAATGTTGATGGATTTTTGTGCCAACATCCACAATGAAAGCTGTTTTTGTGGTAGCTAGATGTTATTCTAGGAATACTAATGGAGGAAATAAGATGAGTAAATATAATTAGCATAGGTTAAAATTTAGTAAGGTATGTAACTAAAGGATAAACCAAAATGAGTAAAAAAATCATCAACTACTAGGTTATCCTCCTACCAATCCCTTGGTAAAGATACATCAATATTAGCCATATAATGTGTTTGCATGTGTAGAAGGCCCTAAACATTTATTAGTAGTTGTGCCTTTCATAAATATTTGTTCTAAAGAAAGTATTTATATTTCTAGATTAGGAACCCATATTTGTTCATTATTTTTCTCTTTCCTCACAATATTATTGAATTGATTTATATATTTATCAAAATTTGTGTAAGCTTTGGAATTTTGGGTATTGACTTGACACTTTTTGCATAATGACATTTTTCACTTCAACTTTAGGAGCATGCACCTAATTTTTCTCATATCTAATGAAATGAGAAAGAAATATTCAAACTAGGTCAAGCTCTTTCTAAAGGATTTGATAAGTTAATAGTTAAATTCTTACAATGTTGGAATATTTTTTGTTTGAATTATTTATACCACATTTATAACCAATCCTTCCTTAGGTGCTTCTTATGGTTTTTAAATTAATATGTTAATGGATAGGGGCTCTAAGGATGCATTATACATTATACATTTATGAGGTAGACCCAAGCAAAAATATGGCAAGAAAAAGGGGGAGGAGAGGTCTAAGTCAAAAGGAAATATAAATCCATTGGTAGGAGTAGAGTGAAATATTGGAACTATAGAAAATGGAGCCACATAAAGAAGTATTGTAGAAACAAGAAGTCTTCTAAAGATTCCTTTATTGATAAGAATGATACTTTAATCATTTTTCTAACATTGTTAATAATGAATCATGGTTAATTGTTTAAATGCCTCATATCACATGACTCCTCACAAGGAGTGGTTCTCTTCATACAAAGTATATGGTGGTGGTGAGTTATTCCTTGAAAACAACAATTTTCATTAAACTATTAGCAAAGGGAAGGTAAAAATTGTGTTTTATGATGGGAGAATAAAATATCTCTTAGATGTTTTTCACATTCTTATAGTAACACAAAAAATTTCTATCAATTTCTACTAGGTTGGAGTGCATATTAAAATTGGTTGGAGTGTTAAACATATTGGCTAGAGGGAACTCTAGTTTGTGTATGTTGTGGAACCATAGGTTGGGCCGCTTTAGTAAAATATGCTTAAGAACATATCTTTAATAAAAATATGGTGGATTCTTTGCTTGGTTATTCTATAGATTTTGATCTTTGTAAGAACTATGTGTTTGGGAAACAATGCAAAGTTTTATTAGTGTAGCACTATAGAAAATAGATTATTGGAGGCCATTAATAGTTATGTTTTTGGTCTTATGGAAGTTTTTTCAATTGAAAAATCTCATCGTCGTGTTTTCTTTATCGATGATTATTCCTACTATACTTGGATTTATTTTCTAAGGCATTTTTTTTATGAAGTGTAAATACTTTATTTAGTACTTGTTTAAAATTATATGTAAATTTAAATAACTATTAAGGTCAAATAATGGAGGGGAATATTAATCTAGAATTCAATGATTTCTATACACGTGTAGGAATTTTGAGGTAAGAAACAATCCAATATATGTTGTAGAAAAATAGTAACATAGAGAGGATGAAAGGTGGATATGTGTATAGTTATTTCCTATGTGTAAGTAGATTGTGATGAAATTGTCATGGAGGGTTGAATGAGATGGAGGAGTGGAAAATATATGTGTATAGGAAATAGTAGTGATAATGTAAGGATAAGCAAAGGAGACAATGTGAATTGTATAGGATAAAGTGGGATGGATGGTTGGTGCTAAAATGATGGTTGAAGGGATGAATCAAGTAGATGAATAAGGGGAATTGGTTGTGAGAGGAGAGGAAAATAGAGGATGCATGTGAGTGAAAGGAAAATTCATGGGAAGTGTTGTGAGGAGTATTAGTTCCCCCAACAATCTTACTAATGTCTATAAGTATGCCCATGTTATATGATTTAATCATGAGGAGGCAATAAGGATATTTCACTTTTCTTTTGATTTTTAGTCAACTCAAAGTAAGCATCATGGTCATATGTGTCCTAATTATTAAGTTGATAGACATAGTTAGGTTTTCAATAATGGTTATGTTAAAGGGATAGATATTAGAAGGGAAGGGTTTGACCTAGAACTTTACATAAAAGGAACTAGGGATCTTAGAAGTTTGTTTGATATATAAGGCTAAGATGGCTTGAATAATATAATATTTAGCAACAAAACCTTAAAATGATGGGTCTAAAATATTAAAACAAATGTGTATAATGACCTAGGTTTAGGCCCTAGGTTGTGTATATATACCATTTTTAACCAAAATGTTGAGAAAATAAGCACTTCCTTAGAGTAATATAGATCTACTTAAGTGATTAAATATAATAAATAAACATATAAAATCAAGATATATGATTGAGTTCTTACACATTTGAAAAGTTAAAAAATTACATTAGCTAATTTTTAGCATGAAAGTAGATTTATATTTGTTGTTAATGGATTAATACAATTTGATAGAGAATCAAAATAAAGAATCTAGATAAATAATTGTGATCATAGAGATTGGATAGAACTACATAGAGAATTTGTTTGTTGTAGATAGGGTCATGTCATGTGTCCTAGTCCTAGATTGGGTTATGTTGTGTGATGTAACTTGATCTTTTGTTGATGTAGCATTTTGAATATGCTTTCCAAGTGGATTTTTAGATTTTTGAATAAGGTTGTTCTTAGAATTATGGTAGGACTTGCTTCAAGATGACATGATGAATATTAGGCTTGTCTTAGCAACAAATAAACCTCTATAAATAAAAAAAAAGTTATTGTAGAGACGCCATACATGCATTATGGATGTAAATCTATTAGACTTGTGGAGAAATATTGTGCCTAAATGTAGAATTCAACTTGGGGTGCTCTAGAGTCAAATTTTTCTACATGATTCTTTTTCCTATTTGATTGATGCTAGTAAAAATGCATGTTCATAGTCACTCAATTCTACTTTTTTGGCATGTGGGCCAAAAAGGTAATGACTAATTTTAGAAAAGGACAAATTTAGGGTGTGATATTTGAAATTTAAATTGTGACCTAGCACACAATATTATATGACATAGGAAAATAGATTGATCCATACCATGGTGGTGTGTAATGATATTAGGTAGTCGATTTTTGGGTTAGAGGTCAATTTATGCACTATATAGGTCAAATTGAGCACTATGATCACAACCTTACAAAATTTGTGTAACATGTTGTAAAGAAAAGGTGTAAAAGTGTGAAGTATGTACACTTTTATCTCCCATAGATATATAATGATAAGATAATTTATTATTAGCATGTTTAGGAAAACCTTTATTTTGAATAAATTTAAAATATGCTAAAGTATATGGATTTATAATACCTTTTTTAGCTTCCAATTAAATTAATTGTTTTATCTAAAATAATTTCATTGATTATCTTTTTTTATCTACACTATTTGGAGGCCATATAACCTACTCAGCAAAATCTAAGTATAAAGCTTCTACATAGCAATTACCATTTTTACTAACCACAAGTTATAATTAGTTAAATTGGTCCAGGAGCACCTGTTTGATTACATGTCTCCATGAGGCCAAAATTTAATAAGTATTTAAGGAGTGCTAGGGGTTCATTTAATAAAGTCTTTCAAGACCATTATAATTCATTTGAGTCATTTGATAGGCATTAGGATAAGTTATGTAGTCATTTTTTTCTAATTTGCAAAAAGATGGAAAATGTGTTAAGTAAGGTCCAAAGTAGGTTTTAGATGTTTTGTCATTTGATTAAGGTCAAGGAGGATACTTTTATCATATAATAAGTCAATTTATGGATCTAGAGGCATGGAGAGATTCAAAAAGTGAAAGAACAAAATCTTGTAAACCTTGTTGTTAAGGGAAAAGAGCAAAAAATTAAGTAAATGACAAGTCAAGTGGTTGGAAGGGTAGTTAGAGTTGGTTTTAGTCATTTATCAGGAGTGGAAACCTTTAAAGGAATGTTTAATCTCAAGAAAAAGTTGGTGGGGAATGTAAATAATGAAGAAATCAATAAAAAGCCCTATTTTTATATGCATTTTTTGTGTTTTCAATGGAAAATTTGTGTTCTATTCTACTGTATAGCCCATACAATCATATAATCGAAGGGGAAGTCATTGGAAAAGATATTATTATGTGTCGAGATCATTTTTCACTTGGATTGACTTAATTTCATGGAGAAATGAGAGAGATATGGCTTGTTTTAAAAAAAATGGTTCAAACCCTTGTTAGGGTAAACAGTGTCAAAGAAAATTGCATTATTCTTTTTGTATTTGATGGAAGAAGCTAGAAACTTGTGGAAAGGCTCATCATTGTTTTCACTTTAATATTCCAAGTTTCTAGGGTGTGAAGATCAAGTTTTCTATTGATTTTATGATGCCCTATAACTATTTTTTAAGGAAAATCTTAAAAAAATGATAGTAAACAATGAGTTTCTTGATGTTTTGTTATTAAATTCAATGTCCATCATGATCGAAGGTTTTTTGGAACAGTGTCAAGGGTGTATGAGGTCACTTTACAATTGATTTTAGTTAACAATAGCCAAGTTTGGAGCATGTATCTTGTAAATGATTATGACTATGTTTTTTCCTGACAGACTGGTAAAGGCGGATTACAACGAAGTTTTAGTGTTTTAAATTGTTGAAAATGGAATTCTATTTGGGATTTGTTGTTTGAAAGGGGATTATCAAAATGTGTTGCGCTTCCTTCTCAGAACAATATTGATGAATTATAAGTTTTGAATGAGTCTTTGTATGTTTCCCTATTACCACAAAGTAGAAACAGTTGGGTCAAGAATGGAGGTTCAAGTCAAGGGTTTGTAGAAATAACATGAAACATGCAAGGGAGAGGGTTTGTTTAGTTATTGTAGACATATTTGAACGTGATGAAAGCCTTGAAAAGGTAGATGAGAGGTTGGGTTACTTACTTTCAATAAACCCTTGGGAAGGGTGGCTTAAATATGAGTTTTAAAATCGTCCCTTAGATGGATGCCATTATTGATATAGTTTGTTGACTTGGGTCTATTGAAACATATTGAGTATACTTGGATGAAGTTTTTTGGTCTTTGTGAAGGATATCTTGGGGATGGTAATTGGTATGACCTTACTTGCTGTTAGGAGAGTCATTGTTTCTCAATTTTGTGATGTTTGAGGTGGTGAGTGATCAAGTTGAGTTTGGTAAGGGATGTTAATATTGTTAGATCCCTCTAAAAGTTCATGTAAAGACCTGAAGCCCTAGATGTAGGTGAGGAGAACCTGATTATGGGCCTGTGAGATGTAAAATAAAATTTTCCTAGTTTGTAAGTTGATTGCCACAAAGGGAAATTTCAATTTGATGAATTGATTTTTGTTAAGAATAAAGCGAATAGTGTTGGTTGTGATCCTAGCTCTACATCATAAATAACATGCCATTTGAAAATAAGGTGCTCAACTAAAAGATCATTTTTTTATATTAATGGCATTTCAAAGAGTAATTTCTAGTGATTGGGTATGTGCAGGATCATCATGGAAAAAACAGGCCCTTAAGTGGCGAAAAATTCAGAAAAAATAGGATTAGGCAACTTGACGTAAAAATTTGAATAAGTTATCTATATTATTTCAAAAATATGTAAGAATAGAACCTATAGAAAATTGAATGTAGTTTCTAAACTACTAAGTTTTTTT
>VDFB02192252.1:0-12658 GCA_007258455.2 Sequoia sempervirens | reverse complement strand
CTTTATCGGATCTGTCCTAATACCAGCCTATATGATCACTTGGCATCCCTTGTCTCTCTATTTTGAACGTCGATACGACCATTCACCATCCTAAACGAACATCTGAACGTCCCTTCCGAGTCTTCATCCCTTCATTCTAAGAGTCATTTATCCGGAATACTCTTTTGTTTGTTTCAAGAGCCGTTCATCTACCCTGAGACACTCCCCATCCGTCCTAAATCCGTTTTCATCTCCGATCTCCATTATTCCATATAAACCCCATTGGAGTTGTCATCCGAGTTGACCTAGATGTTCATACCTAATCACAATCATCATAGCTGGCTTAGGATCGCTATCCGTCTTAAGTCAGTTATCCTTTCTAACCCAATCAATCCGCTTCTATCTCAAGTTGGATTCGGTGTCGTTATCATACATCCACCTTTCAATCAATACCTAGTGTTACCAAGGATCCTTCTTAAACTCGGTTGTGGATCTCGGTCTTCATCATACTTATCATCAAATCAATCCTAATCATCAGACCCCCACATCATCAAATCTATTCGGATCAAAACCCGAAATCTAGATTAATCCAGTGTCTACCAATCAATCAATCCAATCCAATCGCATCCCTATCCAATCACATTCGACCCAATCAATCTACTTTCGTCTCGAAGTAGATTCGGTGTCGTAATCATCCTTTGATAATCCAATCCAATCATCATCCAATCATCCTAATTTGAGCTTTAATCCAATCCCGATCTGAGCTTGTCCTAAATGCCGATTTGGGCTTTTGTCCATTTTCATCCGAAATCTTTACCCATCATCTTTATCCTTTCATCATCATGAATTCTTATCCTCCATCAATAGTGGTCAAGGGAAACCCTAATTACGTCAACGATGATAATGAAAGTCTTATTGATCAAGAGGTATACGACATAGATCCCCTTGACACTATCATTGCTAGTAAGCTTTCTCCACCCACATTCCAAAATCCAACCACCCAATTGAGTTATCCCATCATGTCTTCATCTATGCCTGATCACACTCCTTATGCTACCTTTGACAAGGGATGTCCATCATATCCATCATATCCTTCATCTATGTCATCCCCTTATCCTAGTTTTCCGTCACAATACCCCTATCTTGATCCCCCATCCACATTCTCTTATTTCAATCCTCCATCCACATGTACCCACTACCCCAATCTCCCATACCAATCCGCTCAGCCTAATCCTACATTCACATCTTCCTATCCTAGTCAAACACACCCACCAACTTACCCTAATCCGACATCCGCTAGCTTCCTATCTCCATCCACCACCCTCAATCTTTCTCATCCTAATCCACTATCCCCATAATTTCATAATCCACCACCACTTGTAAGGTCCTAATCCACCATCCCAATACCTTTATTACAACATGCCACCCATATCTTCTACCAATGATCCACCATCCATGTCATCCTATCCTAATTCCCCATGCCCATATCCTTACCTTAATCCTCCATCCAGTCTTAATCTTCCATCTAATCCTAGTCCACTAATCCATAAACCTTCATCCACTCCCACCCCGCCATCTCAGCAAATTTAGCATCCAAGTTTCTCTGCTGACTTATATAACAAAGGGAAATATCCTCCATCCCACACATTGCAGCCATGGAACCATGCCATTCCAACCCATCATCCATATGGTCGTTAGTGACGCAGACCCTTCTCCATCCAACACCTATCATTGATGATACCATCGCCATCCTTCTCAACTAATCGGTCCCCATCTCCTACCATCACGTCCTCTGAATCCAATGAGTCCCCATCTCCTACCATCACATCCTCTGAATCTACTGAGTCCCCATCTCCTACCATCACATCTACCAAATCCATTGAACACCCACCCCCTACTCCGAGAACCGTCGAACCTATCGACGACACCCAAATCCAATCCACTTCTAGTATCCATTCCCAGGAATATCTTGAATCCTCCATCCTTCCATCTTCCCACTTGAAGAGTCCCCCATGACTCCATTATCATGCCTCCTCGCGACACGCATGAGTCATGCCAAGAGCCTCGGACTCCAAAGCATGCCAACATATTTCCTCCAGATCAAGATCCTACCATCCCATCTAGTCTACCGCAAGATCACAGTCCCCCATCCATTCCATCCTGTGATCCTCTTGAGATTCAAGATTCTACTTCTCCATCTCCGTCTCCATTGCATGAGCCTGCTACCACAAAATCAGATCCTATCATATCCCCTACTCCCTCTCCTGATACAACCCATCCAAATGTTGCTATCCCATCATCTCCTTCTTAGGATCCCCCATCATCGCCTAAAAATGCTATCCCCACACCGCTTGCATATCTCCTTGGTACTCTCACATTCTTCCATGGTGGCCTCCTTGCAAAAGAAAAATGCAGTGTATATACCACCTATCATCCCCCACCTAATAATGGACTCGCATCATGTTTTCAGAATAACAAAAATCCTACAATGGATCGCATGCTCAAGAACATGAACTATCAAGGAAAAGGTTTAGGCCTTCATGAGCAAGGTATTTTAGAGCCCATCCAAGTCAAAGAACAAATCTGCATGCAAGGTCTTGGATCTATTTCCCAAGACTCACAATCTAAAGATGTTGGTACAACTTCTAGACGTCCTCAACAAGCCTTCTCCAAAAGAATTTCTAGCTTTGCCCATCGCTCCACCAAATCATATGCTGCCATCCCTCCTCCTCTATCGTATCACCTCAAAACAACCGTCCATATTCCTCCTTCATCTGCTCCATCCATTTTGGGTCCTTACATCCCTCCATCCACCATCTCTCGTCCTTCATCTACTTTATCCATCTTGGGTCCGTATATCCCAAGATCACCTCCTCCATCTCATCCTTTCACCCATCCAACGCCTATCCATGTCATCCATCATAAACATCCCTCTCGCATATCCCATAATCAGGATCAACAAAGGCACATACCTACACCTCCCCCATCTACACATAATCCCCATACTCCTACCTCCATTGCCTCCACATCGGCCCATCCTCTCACACCCATCCCATTGCTAATAAATGCACTTTGGATGCTCACATAAAAATGCATAAATCCAAAAATCCACATGAATCCAACGCTTCCCATGTCCCCTCTAAAAGACATGGTAAAGAAAAGAAAAACAAAATCCACAATCCAAATCAAAACCCATCACCACAAAGGCCCACTAAAGCAAAAATCAAAACCATGGATCCCAAAGAAAAAAAGATGCAATGCCATCAAAATGAAAAACTGTAAGAACATCCAAAGTTGCTAATCCAAAAGCAGCCATACCCACTCTTTCATCTCCTAAGTCTATTTTGGGTCTCTATGTCTCAAATCATCATTCCATCTCCTCCATTATCATCCCCACATTCCCTCCATCCATTAGTCCCCTTATCTTTTCACATCCATCACCATATGTGCCAATGTTGGTCATGAACTCATCTCCCCATCACGTATCCACCCCATCATTCTATCCATACACTTTCCAACATCCCACCCATTATCCCATGTATCTCCCCCATCAAATCCCTCTAATTCATCCTCTTACATAATCCATTTATCCTCTTCAGGTTGTATCAACATCCAACAAATACCAACATGAGTTTCCATACCCGATATAGACTCGATGCTTGAGTCCTTCATCTATCTCCTTATCACATGCCTTCTAAATCCACTTATCCACTCTCCTCATCCTTATCCATTCCTTTCCTCGCGATGCTCAAAAAAGTCCAAAAATCCAAAAAGTCAAAAAAAAAAATCAAAAATCAAAAAATAAAATAGTAAAGAGAAATAATTCGTCCAATGGTGAAAACTTGGCAACCAAGCGCCTTGGATAAGTACCATGATGAAAACCTGGCAAACAGGCATCATGCATAAATCCCCATCTGCACTTGGGGGCAGCTTCTTGACATGCATTCCCTCCATCCACTATGCTTCCTGCTACGCTTTCAGCTATGCACCCATCTTCTTGCTATACATCCTTTTCATTCATCCCCTCCATCCTCCCTATCTTACACATCCTTCTTGGTATATCTCATTTATCCCAATCCTTCCATCCTCCTTGTGATCTTGATAAGAATGGGGCAAACATATAAACATGCTTTGGACGCCTCTTGGCATACATTCCCATCATCCGTACACTATCCCAACTGTCATTCACACTCGTCTACCTTCCTGATCCACCTGTCATGCTACCTTCCATCTCCCTTACTTATCCATGCATCATATCTTCATCCATCTCACTCTTTTATCTTCCCATCCACTTGTCTTCCATCCTTCATTCCTCCCCGCACATGACATATCTAGAGTGGGGGCATCTATCTTCCTTTGCACTATAGTCCTTGGAAACATCATTCATCCTGTCCACTCACATCCTTGCCATCTCCCCATCCTTATCTTCCTATCCATCCCTACCTCTATCCCCCATCCCTTTCATCCCCCATCCCTATCTCCCTACTTCATTTCTCTCTATCTCCATCCCATTTCATCATCCCTTGTCATTGGCCTCTGGTTATAGGTTTCTCCCCATCCCCATCCTCATCCTCCTATCCATCCATCAAAACACTCCCTTTCATATCCCCATCTTTGTCCTCCTACCAATCCCTTGTGTCTTCCCGTCCTTGTCTTCTTATGCATCCAAACCTTCCCCCTTATCATTCTCCATCCATCCTAACATCTATCCATCTACCTAGCCAATCCCCTCTTTTCATCCTTCATCCTTCACCCCCCTGACGGTCCCACTCCTGGCTTCTGCGGACCCATCCACCCTCAAGGAATGGACCTATCCTACTACAGCGGAACTGTCTGGCCTGCAGGGAGCGGACTCCGTCTGGCCTGGTGGTGGCGCGAATCTTATCTTCGGCCTCTCTGGGCGGGCGGGACTCTTTCCACCGGGACGCATGACGCACTCCGTCCGGCCCCACGGCGGTGGACTCCATCCACGCATACCACCAATGTCCTCAAGAAAAATACAAAAAAAATTCACAATCCGCCTCCGACCCATTTTCTAATTTCCCCCCGCCATCAAAACCCGTGTTGAAATTTTCAAAATTTATCGACAAACCATATTTTCGAGGGTTTTGATTTTTACACCAAAACTTCTGGAGGCCATAACTTTTGACTCGGGTGTCCGTTTGAGCTGAAATTTGACAGGTGGTTGCGTTAGGAGATAACAAGTGGATTCCCCACTGGTTTCTTGGAAAGTTGTTGGAACCCGTTTTGCCACATTTTCAGGGCCTCAAACTTTCATCTTGGCCCTCAAAATCCCAATTTGGTGTTTTTTTCCAGCATTTTGACAAATTGTTCACTCATCACTCAAAATGCATATCTCACATCTGGGATGTTAGTTGGCAATTCATCCTATCTCAATAATGGGTATTTCTTGAAAAAAAATTGGCCTCCCAAAGGTATCTCCATGAGGTTTCCTAAAACGGAAAAATCTGACAATTTTTGAAAATTGCCAAATTTGGAAACATTTGATTGTCAACACCTTACATCCCTTCAACTCCAAAACTGGGTGTAGAATCAATCCCATCACATCCTCCACTCATTCTCATCTTCACTCCAACCCGGATATGAGCTTTCATCTAATCCCAATCCGAGCTTAACTGAAATCTGTTCACTCATTTCGTGTAACCATTCATCTATTTCGAGCCTTCATCTATCATCTCAAAAATTCCTCAAGCCTCTTGTCATCTCCAACATTCATCAAACCTCCTTCTCTCATTTCAAACTCTCATCCAATAATCTTGATCAATCAATTACTCATTCTGAGTAATCTTCCATCTATTCCAAACCTTCACCTTCTTGTTCCAAGAATCAGTCATCTATCCATCCTATCATCCTCCTAATTCATCTCTCGATACCTATCCCCTCCCTGAGCTTTGTCTAGTCACTATCCTCCAATCCGATCCAATAAGTCTATCTTGTCCCATCGTGTCAGTCCAATCATCTTATCCCCTTATCTGGGGTTGTCTCATCATCTTTCATCCATCACTTGTCTTTGACCTTTGTCGAACTACGTTGCCCCTGCGCTTTCACGTAGGCAAGGTCGATCATTTGATCCGCCCCTGGGGTTCCATCCATCATCGATCTATATTTTTCACTTTTCTCCTGTTCTCCATCCTATCTTGGTCATCCATCAAAATCTCCATCATGGTCTGTCGTCAGCCTTTTATCGAACTACGAGGGCTCTGCGCTTCCACGTAGGAAAGGCTAATCTTTGATCGGCCCCCGAGCCCCTAGGTCGCTAGGATGTGTTAGTCTCCTATCTTGTGTCATGTCTCTTGTGTCATGTCTCTCGTGTGTCGTGTCGTCAAGCTATGCCCTCATCTAGCTAGTTCTTAACAAACAAGATCCACTTGTATCATCATATCCAATCAGTTCTGAATATCTTGCGTCATATCAATCTTTTAATTTAGTATCCATCATCGGTCTCAATAGGATGCATCATTCCTAACAGACCTCATCAATCCCATCCATCCCCTTGATTGATCCTATGGCAAAGGACATTTGAAATTAACTATGATCTTTTAATGCTTTTGGATTTTGTTTATCATTTGAGCTCCCTATCATCACTTGTCATTGTCGCCTTGATCCATCATATCATGGTGTGCTTTGACTCGTCAACATAGAGGTGTATCTTGATCTTTTCTGTCTTCTCGGTTGTCCCACATAGTACCCACCAAGATCCCTGAGGTCTTGTGTTAGGATGGGGCATCCTTGTGTGCTTGTGGTTATCCCAATACCTGGCCCGACCAAGGTCACCATGACTTTGGGGTGTTGGGATAGCCTTCTTGTTTGTTATGTTTGTTTTATGCATTAGACACTAACCCGCCTTGGTTCTTCATACCTTGGCATCTTGTGTCTTATGCTATAGCAAAAATCAGTGATCTGACGATGGCAAATTGCATTTAGATTGCATTTCATCCTTCATCACACTCCCCTCCCAAACTTCCATCACATTGCATCATCTTCTTCAACTCCCCTTGCATCATCTCATCCATTTCGAGAGCCCACCCGTGTTCTCTTGAACCCGCATGTCCTCTCGAGGGGGCATCCTTCATCCCTAACTTTCATCTTTTCCCCCATCATCTTCCTTTCTAGTCACTTCTTTGAATGACTGGGGCATCTTTCCCAATCTAACCATCTTCTTCTAGGTTCTATGTTTTAACATTCTTTGAAATGATGCTACTTCGTAACACCATCTCAAAGAGGGGCAAAATGTAGATGTCTAAATTTGGACAATTAATTTATCCAAATTCATCCCCTTTCGTCTTATTTCGCACTAAGTAATACTACTATTATTTAATTAATATCTTTAATTCTCGCTTAAATCCCTAAGGTATTTAATCAATAATACCTTTATCTCTTTAATCCTCCTTCCACTGGAATTCAAATAAATATTCCATTTATTTAATTCCCTTCATGTCACATCTCCATCATTTTTATCTTATCCTAATCCATCTTCTAATCTCATCACAGGTGTACATGCCTAATCCTTTGATTAGATGTAAGTCACATCCTCCAACTTTTGCAAGTTGGCCTCTAACTTTTTTTTAGTCTAACCTTCTAACCCTCATCAACTTGTCTAATCACCCCCTTTAGTCAACTCTTCCTATCCCCAAGGAATTTTAATTCTTTTGTTCTCCTAAAGTCCTTTTGTGAATTTTAATTCCACTCTCATCTTTCAAGGAATACAATTTTCTCTTCCCCATGTCCTTTATGACATGTGTCCTTAAGTCAACCCTATTAAATGCTTTTCTTTTTTGACAAGGCATCTCCCTTCCCTATGTGAATTTTTAATTCACATTTAATCTCCCAATGCACCCTTTGGAATTTAAAATTCTTTCTCTCATCCCCATGAGAATATTTGAGGAATTTTTAATTCCCCACTTGTCCTCTCACCCACATGGGGACAAGTACCTCCTTTATGAGGAGATCTTGTTCAATCCCAAGGTACTATGTACCCTCTCCATGTCATGTACTATCTTTCCACCTCATGTACACTCTACCTTTTTAGGGTTGAGACACATGTTATTACAAACAAGATGTGAGGGCTTGTGAGTTCTCAACTCACCTTAGCCCTACATCTTAATCATTGGTGGTTCAATCTTGGCCATCCATCTCTTCTAGGAATTCTCAAAATTCTTATAAATACCCCCTCTTTTCTCTCATTTTGGAGGAGATCATTTTGCTAGCCAAACTCTTGGAGTTTTGTTTCTCAATCTACACTTAGCCATTTTCATGTTTTCATCCATTTCCATCCATCCTCGCATTCTCATCTAGTTTGCATATCCTGCCATCCAAGGAGCATACACATCAAAGATCGAAGGGCCAACCAAAGGATCGATTCGACGCAAGGTATAGAGTTCCATTTTGTTGCTTTCATCTTGTGTTGTTTCCAACTTAGGCCAATCTTGAGGTGTAGGTTGGTTTTGGTGTTTATTTGCACTCTTTTATTTGCTGCTTGTTTTCTAACGCTCACATTCGACCTATCACAACAACAATCTCCCCCTTTTTCATTGATGGAAACACAAGATGTAAAAAACCATTAAATACAACATACACACTCTCCTTTTTTAGATTAGACAACCTACACAACATTCATACACACTCTCATCCTTACAATATTTTCTCTCCCTTTATAGAGACTTTTTTCATGATTATCTCTCCCCCTTTCAACTTTTTCTTCTTCACATGCTTCACTCTCCCCCTATATAGATATAATTTTTCACATGACTCTCTCTCCCCCTTTGATATCAATGGAAAAGGCTAATTTTTTTTGCATTGTTCTCACCCTTTGACATATAACCAAGATACTTGCTACTACTTCAAATACTCCCCCTTAAGAGTATACACCAACCAAATTAGCAACCTATGCAAAATGACAAAACTCACTCCATACTATAACAATGTCACTACCTACTCCCCCTGAGAGGTAACAACCAGCATCAGTCTAAAAAAATAATGAATCCATAGATCCACTGGAATGATGCATCTCCATATACATCTAGTTCAAATAATGAGGGGCAATAACCCCCAACTTCTCCTAGAGATACTCAAAAGTATCCCTGGGAAGAGCCTTAGTAAATATATCAACAATCTAATCCTTTGTAGGTACATATTCAAGCTTCACTTCATTATCCATAACCTTCTCTCTTAGAAAGTGATATATGATTGAAATATGCTTTTTCCTTGAATGCATCATTGGGTTTTTTTAAATATTGATTGCACTTGTATTATCACAAAAGATAGAAATAGGCTCATCATACACCACTCTAATATCTTTCAATGTTTTCCTCATCCACAACACTTTTGTGCAGCAAGATGTTTCTGCAATGTACTCAACGTCTATAGTAGATAACAAAATTGATTCTTGTTTCTTACTTAGCCATGATACTAATCTACATCCAAGAAAGAATGCACCATCACTTGTACTTTTCCTATCATCCACACAACCAGCCCAATTTGCATTTGTGTAAGAACTCAATGTGAAATCAGTATCCTTAGGATACCACAAGCCATAATCTAGAGTTCCCTTCAAATATCTGAATATCCTCTTCACTGTTGCAACATGTGTCTTTAGGATCTTCTTGAAATCTAGCCACAAGACAAACTACATGCATGATATTCAATCTAGTAGTAGTTAGGTATAATAGTCCACCAATCATAGATCTATACTTACTCTGATCAACCTTAGGGGATTCATCATCCTTAGTTTGCAACTAGTAACCATAGGAGTACATACCGGTTTGCAGTCTTCCATTCCAAACTTATTCAACATTTCTTTAACATACTTTGATTGTGAAATTCAAATATGCCTCTATATGTTTAATTGATTTGTACCCCAAGGAAGAAATTCATCTCCCCAAACATAGACATTTCAAACTTTTTCTACATCTCTTCTGCAAATTTCTTGCACATAGCTTCATTGCCTCCAAAAATTATGTCATCAACATACACAACCACTATCAATATTTCATCTTTCTCAACCTTAAAGTAAAGGTTAATATTTGTGGTGCCTTTATTGAATCATTGATATACCAAATACTTTTCTAGCCTTATATACCAAGCTCTAGGATATTGCTTTAATCCATTCAATGCCTTCTTCAATCTGCAAACCATATTAGGTTTGTTTGATAACTGAAATCCTTCTGGTTGTTTCATAGAAACTTCTTCCAATTCTCCATTCAAGAAAGCAGACTTCACATCCATCTAATAAAATTTAAAGTCCTTGTGTGTTGCAAATTCTAGAAACATCTTGATTGCTTCCATTCTAGCCACCAAAGAAAATGTATCCTCAAAGTCTATTTCGTAAACTTGTGAGTAACCCTTACACACAAGCCTTTCCTTGTTTCTTACCACTTCTCCATTCTCATTCAGCTTGTTTTTGAATACCCACTTAGTACCAATTATGTTCTTTTTTTTAGGTCGAGGAACAAGTTCCCAAGTCCGATTCTTCTCAATCTGCATAAGTTCTTCTTCCATTGCCTTCATCCAATATTCATCTTTGCATGCATCACTCACTATTTTAGGTTCAACTTTAGAAATTAAACATAGATTTTGGTGCAGGGGCACCTAGTCAAATGTTGCAAATTTGGTCTAATGTTAGGTTTTTCAGTGTGTTGAGTCATTTTTGATGTAATAAGGTCTATTTAGACCATGTATAATGTTTTTAGTCTCATGGGGTCAGTTTTAGTAAAAGTTGTCAAGTTTTTGTAATTGTTGCAAAAGTTGCAATACAACTTTGCAATTTTGGCTTGTATTGGAAGTTGAACGATCACATATTCAGAAGGTAGTTGTGAACCATTGGGTTTTGATTTTGGATGTTTAAATATTCCTTGAATACCTCGAGGAAAGATTATGAAAACATTGTTGGTGCTCAAGCAATAAGAATAACTTCATTTTTTGTGTGTTTTCATTGAATTTTGTTGCTACAACAAGTTGTACGGCTCTGTACTAGTTACAAATGACATAATCTGCTTTGGAATTGTTGGAGGCATGAATTAACCATCTTTTTTTTTGGTTGCATTGATTTTCATTGTGATTTGAGCAAGTTAGAAGCAAATCTCTGGAATCAGCCAGAAAACCCTAAGTTTGAGGGTTTGAGAACAAAAATATGGAGTAGGGCACCCTTCCACCAGTGGAAATTTCTACAAATTGATCGAAAGGGAGTAGTTAAGTTTTTTTTCATGTTTTTTAAGTTTGTAGATGCAGGGAATGGAGGTAGGGAAAAGTTTGAGCGAGCCCTAGCTTAATATCTCTATGTATTAGGCTTAGAAGTAGAGGTTAGAAGTAGGATTTTGATGTTAGATGAATTTGTAAATGTTCTAGTGGAGAAAATTTATAGTTTTATACCCCATGTGACCTAGTTAAATATTTGTATGGAAGTTTGTGGTTGGGAGAGTATTTAGGTTGAAGTTATGAAAAACAGGGCTAATTAGGCCACTTTCCAACGTAGCAGTCAATTTTAAAGGGTGTTGTTACAAAACAAGCCTATCCTCAAATTTTATATGTTACATAAGGGCGTAAAGGGTATTAGAAATGGTAATCCATTTGTGGGTTTGAAATCTTCTTGGAGAGTTATGGTCAAAAATCACTATTTGGAGTGCTCCAAGGTAATTTGAGAAATTGTGAACAAAACACCAAGTTAGGGTTCCCAAATTGAAAAGGTTGTTGAATTGTGATTGGTTAGAGAACCTCCACCCTGCGCTGCATAAAATTTGTATCAGAGCATAGGTTTTGTTCATTTGAGAAAAAGTTACAATTTGAAGGGGACAAGATGCCTCCAAAGGGAAGTGCAGTCATTACTAGGAAAATAAGATTGATGAAGGAGTCTCAGGAACCTCTTTTATCCAGACTTGCAACACTTGAAACAAACCAAAGAAGAGGTAAGGTCGTTGTAGATGAGAGTGACCGAGAGGAAGAGGAAGAGGGTGAGAATGAAAACCCTCAAGGAGGATCCCATGAGCAAGAGTTGGGTCTTGAAGAGATGAGGATGGTTAAGATGTTGAAGGCTGCCAAGGAAGATACTCCTAAAGTGAAAATGGAATTTCCCATGTATGGTGGGAAGATGGATAGTGAAGAACTATTAGATTGGGTTGATGCACTAGACAATTATTTTGAATACAAGGAGGTAGAAAATGAGAAAAAGGTGAAATTTTCTAAAACAAAGTTGAAAGACCTTGCCCTAACTTGGTGGAATTATGTGCAGGAAGAGAGAGTGAAGAAGGGAAAATAAAAAATCAATTCATGGGATAGGATGGTGTCTAAATTCAAGCAACAATTTCTGCTCGGTGACTATGCAATTCAGACCTTTAGAAAGCTTCAAAATCTCAAACAAAAAGAAATGGATCATGGCTTACATAGAGGAGTTTCACAAATTGAGCATTGAGAAGGTCATGCAAGGAGGATGAAGTTGAGAAGATAGAAAGGTGTTGTACCCAAACCAATTTTTTGTTTCATCAAGGCATTTTGCTTAAAAGAGTCTAAACCCTTGCTAAAATGATGTCAAATACAATTTTGGGCAATATCAAGCATGGAGTTTTGTTAATGTTTTGTCAGTCAAAGGCAATGTCCATTGATCAGAACCTGAATCAGAGACTTAGAGTGAAGCTTTCACGGTGGAGGAGCATTTCATGATGACACT
>VDFB02192250.1:0-22971 GCA_007258455.2 Sequoia sempervirens | reverse complement strand
GATGATTATATATATATGTATGCACATGTACACAACTCTGTTTGAATGCAGGATTTGCAGGTATAAGTCTCGATTCCACCTGCTTCGGCAGGACAGGGCGAGCACCAATAACCCAACGGTTAAATGTTGAAACAGAGGTGACGATGAAGTCCTCCCATTCCATGATGTCAGGTCGTCTCATTTGTTCGGTATAGTTGATTTTTATGTAATTGTCGTCATTATGTGTTGTGTTATGTGTTTTGTCTTATTTTTATTTATGATGGCATTTATAGTTATGATTTATCTTAATGATTGAAATAAATTATTTATTTTAATGTTGGTACGTTATTTGTTGTGGTGTAACCGATTTTGATGATGGAAGTAATTAGTTGTTTCAATGTTAGATTTAAATTATATTAGAATATTTAAATGATTTAATTATATTTAAAACTCATATATTGCAATTAAAAAAATAATAATTAAAAATTAAATATGGCTTAATTATTTTAATCAATTAATCGGTGGTGGATAATTATGAGAATAATTTATTTAAAATAAATATGTAATGTGAGGTGCAAGAAAAGTTGCAAAAAATAGGAATTAAAGCAATAAAGCAAATAAAAGAATAAAAAGATTGTGTGAACCAATAGGAATAGAGATCTGGAAAAAAAAAGCCAGCTTTTAAAGAATTGATTTCCTTTTTAATTTTGATTTTTAGAGTTTTGAAGGGATGGACAATATAATTTTATTTAATTAAGAATTTTAAAAAGGTTTTTTAGACACACAGAGATATTTGTTACAGAAGTGGTGCAAGGGAGGGGCTTGGTATTCTAAAATTTTAGAAAGGGGTATTGAAATCTTCTGTTGTATTTGGAGGAGAATTTTAGAGAGAGATTGTCAATCTGTTTCTGGTGAATGTTTTGGGGAGTCTTCTGAACAAAGGGTCAGAGTTGAGTTCGAACACAAAAGCTTGGAGAGAAGATTTGAAGCAGGGAGGAGGAGCTCTTCGGAAAGACCGTCAGAAACAATCTTCATCAGGTTCTCGAATAAGCACAGAACTCCAGGTTTTAACTTACTCCTTCTCTCTGGTCTTCTGATTTAAGAAAACAAGAAAATAATTAGTTTGTTTGGCGAAAGGAAAACCTAGAAAAGAGAAATTTTGTTGAACAGTGAAAATTACTGAAGGAATTAAAAAAAAAAAAGATTGTTATATAAATTACTCTATGTATATTCTTTCAGATTGGCTGGGTGAAAATAATGTTGAGTTGTGAAAATAATCTATTTGTTATGTGCTTTCTTTTAAAAAAAAATATATGCATAATTTTCTTGAGAATGATTTACTCTACATTTATTAAAATAAATCTTTATATATATATACATAATCATATATATATATATATATATATATGTATATATATGTGTATATAATTTATATAAGTATTCTCTATGCTGTTCATCTCTTCTTTAAAACTGAGTTATTTGTTTTTTTTGAATTGTATTCATGATATTATATATATATATATATATATATATATATATATATTTCGTATATATATATACATATATATATATAAATAAATTTATTTTCAGACAAAATTATCGGTCGAATCGACTGCGGAATCTCAAGGGTCGATTAGTTTTTCCCTCGGTCAATGGAAATTTTAAAATATATAAAAAAAAAAATTAAATATAATTTTAAGGGTTTATGGGAATCGAAATTTTTATTTTAATTAAAAGTTGGGAGGAGTTGGAGGGTCGGCGCTGGGCCGTACCCCTAGCCCCGTCCCCACAGTGTATTGCGCATAGCAGTCATTATGACTGCTGTACGCAGTGTTGGGAGGGCCATCGGCCCTCTCCCATGCCTTTTGGGAGATGAAAAGCATTTCGTTTTATTTGATTTGATTTTATTTCTTTTTATATTTAATAAAATATATATATATAATTTAATTTCGTTTTATTTTTATTTTATTTTATTTTATTTTTTGGTTTGTTTTTAATAAAATTTATATATATATATATAAATTTATTTATAATAAAATTTAATTTGTTATAAATAATTTTGTAAATAAAATGTTAATTGGTATGAATGATTTTATGATTATATAGATTTCTGTGTGTTAGTTTAGTTGGGTTAGAACAGTATAAAAATGTTTTATGGTTATATAGATTTTTGTGTGATTGTTCAGTTCGGTAAGAACAATATAGAATATATGATGATTTTATATATATTAAATTATATATGTATACAATATTATTGTGTAAATATGAATATACAAAAATAGATAATGATTATTTGGGGAATATGATTAAGTTGAGTAAATTGTGATTTTGATTAAGCAATCGAGTGAGTCATTTTCCTTAATTGTGAAATCATGCAGTCTTGTTATTGTCTTCCTTTCTTTATGGTTGTAAATTTTCACTCGTAATGTGGGAACCCTATTGTCAAATTGTGAAAACCTTGTTCCAGAGGCTTGTTTTTAAAGTGTGATTCGCCTTGTTTATGCTCTTGAGCGTTATTGCTTTTATGTGAGGAAGGGTTGAACAGTTTGTAAAGCTTTTGGTTATGGGTGATGCGAGAGGGTCAATGCCTCGCATGGTTCTTGATTTAGTATTATGTTCGTTATGTTATAGTTCAACCCTTGCCTAGTTTTGAGATATGTTAAGGGTCATAGGGAGAGTGGCTCTTCGTGGGCACCAGCGCCTCAGGTAAGAGGAAGTGCCAGGGGAACCCATGTAAGAGTAGTTAAACAAGTGATAACCTAAAAATAGAATTTAGGGGGATGGGTAGTAAAACATTAACAAGATAATGATGAAGCCTCATCCACCTGTTAGTGCTAGCACAGACTAAAGGGGACCGAGAAGGCCGTGGTTGGCAAGGTCGTTCATCATGAAAGGTTAACGACTCCGCATGAGTAACCCTATGGAGCGGCGCCTTGAGATAGGCTATCAGGAGAACCATAGATGGAAGCGGCACCTTAACTTGGTTGTCTGGAGAATCGATGTAGAGATGGAGGCGGCACCTTGTGATAGGTTGTCTGGAGAATCCATGTGAAACCATGCGATGACACTCTCCACTAGACATCCTTGTTGTTCTTGTTTCTTGTTGCCTCTGGATATTGTTATTTTTATGTTGTTCTAATTATAGGGCTAGGGAATCCATAGGTGGGTGCCGGCGCCTCAGTTGGAGGAAGAGCCAGGGGATCCCATGAGAGTTATGTGATGACCCTCCCTACTTGACACCCGTCTGACTTATTCTTGTTGCCTATTGGAATGGTGTATTGAATGGTTGATTTAGATTTATTATGGAATCGTGTCCTTTTTATTGTTTCAGATTTATTTGGAAATGTATTTTGGATGTTGTTGTGGATCTTCTGGATATTGTATCTTTATGATGCCTTTGATTCTTGTGAATTGTTTCATGATTGTTAATTGATAGTACTTCATGTTATTGTGATGAGTTCTTAGTTTAACTTGTTATGTTTTGTGAACATGGGTGGTGGATCATTGTATGCTTGTGATGTACTTGTTTTGTATCATGTTGTTGTTGAGTCAGTTTGACATTCATGGTCGGGTTCACTTCCTCGTCACCTCTGAGCACGGGGGGTGAGTTACTTGTAATTCACATGGTTGGGTGGAACGTGCTCCGCACCCGTTGGGTTCCCCATCAACGTTCTGTCTTCTCACCGTTGCCAGTTGGAGTTGTACCACCATTCTCCTTGTAGTTCGTATTTCATTATACTTGTATCAATCCCCATGTTGGGAAATTCAATGTAATTCAATTATCAGAGTGTAATGTAATATTATAACGGTGATGTAATAGTTAGGCTCATTTGTAACTCTATTAAGAGATTTATCATGGATGTTTTATGTGATGTTTATTGTTATCGCATCACGGATTATTGGATGTACCATTGTTTATGGTTATTATTAAGTTAATGGTTATGTTGTAATCTTTACCTTTATTTATGTTTAGTTGTTGCGATGTAACCTCGTGTGCCCCAGAGAACTAAGTGTGTTAATGTTATGTAATGTGCAATGTGATTATGGTTTAATGTTATTGCATGTTTAATTTAATTGTTTTAAAAAAAAAAAAATTATTTGCATTGTGTGTGTTCTCCTCGGGGTTTGCACGCATGGCCACATGCATTTTACTCTTGTTTTTACCCGCAAAATTGATGAAACTAAAAGGGCTTTAGAGGAGATTATCAGCTTTCCACCAATATAAATTATGCTTTAATTTGAATTTAATAAGTAATTATTATTCATTTTCTATTAGAATTATGAATAAAGTCCTTATCGATAGGCTAATTGAAAAACATCTATAACTTTCAAATGGTATCACATTTTTGAATCTGAAATATAAGGCCACATTCTATGCTTCACATAATATAGATTAAAAAAGAAAAATTAAATTTCATGAAGTTTTGACCAGTTAAGGTGGTTAGACATACGAGTTTTTATATTTTTTAAAGTTGTGATAAAAATTCATACTAATTATTTACATGGAAAAATTATAAAAATATGCATCACATCTGACATGAGTTTCTAATTTATATATAAAACTTATAAAAAATATTAACATTTTATTATGGTTAGGTGGTCGCACAAACATCACTCTTTATTCCCTTGAAATTTAAGTACCATCGCGATTGAAATTTTAAATTTTCACCAAATAGATTTTATTTTATTTTAAATAAAACCTAGTAGTTTAGAACCACATTCAATTCTCTACAGATTCTATTCTTACATATTTTGAAAATAATATAGATAACTTGTTTAAATTTTCACGGCCAAGTTTTCTAATCGATTTTTCTTATTTTTTGCTACTTAAGGGCTCATTTTTCCATGACGATCCAAGACATACCCTTATGTCTTTCTATATCTTTGCACAGAAAATTGTCTGTTTAAATAAATAAAATATATATATATATATAGTGTTCTTTATGTTTAAATAAATAAATATATATATATAGTTCTTATAAATTTTGTTATTGATATTGTGTTTGTTTTTGTTAAACTTAAAATCGTAATTCGTTCCAAGGTTTAATTTCAAAAATTCATTGGAATTAGATTTTCATTTTTCATGTTTCGAATATATAATGGTAATGAATAAAATAAAATTTTGAATTGAATTTGAAATAAAATTTAAACTAAAATAAAATGAAATTTAAAAGTTTTTATGGGTCAGGGAAGACTCCGCCGAGGCCGTGACTTCCCCTCTCCCCATGTCAGAAGTCAGTACAAAGCAGCCTCATAGACTCAGGCGCATTAGTTCCGTGGGATCGGCCAAGACAAGAAGTCCTACTAACTCCGCTATGCATCACTGGCCGGCGGTTCTCACAAGCACGGCTCGATGTATGAGGTTTTTAAAAGTTTTTTTTATATTATATTTATATATATATATAAATTTATTAATATATTTTAAATATATATTTTTTTTTTTTTTTTTATTTTTTTTTTTAAAAAGAAGGGGTAAAAATTTTATTCAATCAATAACAAAGTACAAGCCAAAGCCAAAGGCCCACCAAAGCAAGACAACCACCAAAACAACCAACACGAACACTACCTATGCCTGTCCTCCACTAATAACCTCTCTAGAGTCCCCAAGTAATCAGAGGGTAACTCATCCCTTCCACTAATATCCCAGTCGTCCACATTCTCAGAGGCCCACTTCGCCAGACAATCGGCCACTCTGTTCCACTCTCTAGGGATATGACAAAAGGAGACAGAATCCAAGGAACTGCAAAGACTCAGAATCTGCCTGACCTCAGAAGCCAATTGCCAACTAACATCCTCCAGCTTCTGGTTGTTCAGCATATCCACCACAATTTGAGAATCAGACTCACAAATGATCCTCCGCCAACCTAAAGAGTATCCACGCTCAACAGCTATCTTGATAGCAAGGGCCTCCATCAGATTATTAGAATGCTGCCCTTTGTACATAGAGAAGACAAAAACAACACCACCATCATTACCTCTACCAATACCCCCAACACCAGCATGACCAGGGTTCCCACGAGAAGAACCATCAGTGTTAATTTTTAAGACCCCCACTGGGGGAGGCGTCCACCTTCCATCGCGACTGACCCGTTGCCTGACATGGCGGGATCTTCTACCAGCAAGGCTTCCCCTGCTACTATCCCCCAAGTTCAAATTTCGCAAAATAGCCAGATCACCAGGATCAGTATTAATAGACATATCACACTTAGCTGAAATAGTCTCCTGGAGCCTGCTAAGAATCTTCTTCCACAGTTGAGAACTTCCCAAATTGGAGCCACAAAAAACTCTTCGGTTCCTCTCCAGCCAAAGGTTCCAGAGAATGAGAGTAGGCCCAATAGACCAGGCCACCTGCAGGAAAGAAGTCTTTGTAGGAGGTCTGCCCAAACTCTCCCAAAAGTCAATCAAGGAGGTAGCATGAATACAACCATGTTGCCAAGCCTCCCACCATCTATGCCACAACTCTCTAGAGTAAGGGCAAAGAAAGAACAAGTGAGAGGTACACTCCTCATTGCAAGAACAAAGAAGGCAAATAGAAGGACCCTGAAAACCTCGCTTGCGAAGATTTTCCCAAGTGAGGCACTTCCTCTGAGCAACCAACCATAAGAAAAAATTGCATTTGGGCCATGAGAAGTTGTCCCAAACCTTCTTCCACCAATGCACCTCAGCCGGACCATGTAAGTTCTTGTCAAGCATAGCGTAGCCTTGAGCAACAGTGAATTTACCTTTTGGACTAGGACTCCAAGCCAGAACATCCCTCCCATTCAGAGAGCTGCAAAGTCTGTCCTTCAAAATTCTAGCAAGAACATCACGATCCTCATCAGAACCACCCAAGGGCCACTCCTGAGGATCCTTCCAGCAAGCCACCGTCACCTGACCAGTACGCTTGACAGTTTTAAAATGCTCCACCTTAATCCAACCGGCATCAGAGAAAATATGGCAAAGAGGCTGAAGCTGAGGAAAACTAGAAAGAATGGGCGGGTGGCCATCCCAAGAGTCCTGCCAAAAAAGAGCATCAGAGCCTCTATTACAGATCCAGAAGAGCCCCTCCTTAATCAGCTGAGCACCCTTCTTAAGAGTATCCCAAATACAAGAACCCTTGCCCATCAAATGAAGACGTGGCACATCAAGGCAATCAACACCGGGGATATACTTGTGGGCCAGAATCTTAGCCCAATCCTGATCCTGATTGTTGCACCACCTCCAGTATAGCTTGGCCGCCAAGGCAGTGACAGCAAGAGCCATAGACCTAAGACCAAGGCCCCCAGCATGCTTCGGCCTGCAAACAGACTCCCACTTGACTAAGCTCCATTTCGAGGAAAGAAGGTTGCCAGACCAGAGAAATTGCCGAGACAGAGCATCGAATTCCCGCACAAAGGCTGATGGGGGAGCCTGCACACAACACCTATAGATGGGGAGAGACTGCACCACAGTCTTTAGAAGAACCATTCTCCCAGCAGAAGATAGCCACCTGTGAGTCCAATGACTAACCTTACTCCGAAATTTATCCAAAATTCCCTGCCAGTAATCTCTACGTTGGGCTCCCAAAGCCAAAGGGATCCCAAGGTACATCAAGGGGAGAGAACCAATCTGAAATCTTAAGATCCTAGCAATCCTGCTTTGAATACGCTGAGGAGTATTAAAGAAATAAATGGAAGACTTGTCATCATTAATACACTGACCTGAAGCCTTCAAATAGATGTCAAGAGCTCTCCTGAAGTTCATAGCCTCACTAATTCTAGCCAGGCCCATCAGCCCCGTATCATCCACAAACTGAAGATGAGAGTAGGAAGGAAGAGAGTTGCTCCAGCTCCAACCACGGATAAGACCCTGACTCACCTGAGATTTAATAAATCTTCCAAGACCCTCTGCCATGATAATGAATAAGTAAGGAGATAAAGGATCCCCCTGCCGGAGACCCCGAGAAGCCCTAAACAGATCTGAAGGCTCCCCATTAATAAGAACCGAGAAAGAGGCAGAGGTAACACAACTAAGGACCCAATTCACCCACTCCTCCGCAAAGCCAAAAGCCAGGAGAGTTTTTTGTAAGAATTCCCAACTCACCCGGTCATAAGCTTTAGACATGTCGAGTTTAATAAACATAGCCTTCTCCTTAGAGTTAGCCATAGAATGAATAGCTTCCATGGCTATCACGACGCCATCCAAAATTTGTCTCCCTTCAACAAAACCACCCTGCTCAGCAGAGATCAGAGAACCGAGGAGTGGTTTGAGTCGCTCAGCAATCAACTTGGTGATGATCTTGTAAACCACATTACATAACGCAATAGGCCTGAATTGCGCCAGTCGATTAGCTCCTTCCATCTTGGGTATGAGAGTCAAGAAGGTAGAATTCATGGACTTGAGCATCTGCTTGTTCCTATGTGATTCCTGAATCACCTCAAGGAGGTCAAACTTTATAATTTCCCAAAACTCCTGAAAGAACTCAATCGGAAACCCATCCGGACCAGGAGCCTTGCCTTTTTTCATATTAAACACCACTTTCTCCAATTCAGGTAACAAGATAGGACTTAAGAGAACCCCATTCATCTCAGCAGAGACCAGTTGGGGAATACAATCCAAAATGGCCCCCTCCTCAGCCCTAGCAGCAAAATCCTCCCTAGAAAAAAGATTAGAAAAATAATTGACAGCTTCCCTGGAAATCTCAGCGCTGGAGGAAAGTTGAGCCCCATCTTGAGAAACTAGAGAGGAGATAGAGTTCCCCTGCCTCCGAGCCTTAACCGAATTATGGAAGAAAGCGGTGTTCCTATCTCCCTCCTGAAGCCAATCAATGCGAGATTTCTGCTTCCAGAAGATCTCCTCCCGAAGCTCCCACTCTTCTAATCCCTTTAGAGCCAAGGACTCAGCAATACTAAGGTCTGAGGTCAACCCCTGGTCACGAATCTGACGAGTGATGGAATCCAACTTGGACTGGGCAACCAACCTCTGAGCTTGTAGGTTCCCAAAACACTGATTATTCCATCTCTTAAGCCTGAACTTCACATGTTGAAGCCTCTTAGTGAAAATAAACATGGCCGTCCCATGGGTAGGCCTCCCCTCCTGCCACCAATCCAACATAAGATCATGCAAAGATTGATCTCTTAGCCACATCAACTGAAATTTGAAAGAGGGATTTTTGGTGATTCCATAAACGGTGACAGAGAGCTTGATGGGCCAGTGATCAGAGCCCCTCCAATCAAGAATTTCTGAACTGGTGATCAACCTACTGTTCATCCAATAGCACGAAACTAGAAATCTATCAAGCCTTTCTGAGATGGCCTCAACACCACATCTCCTATTATTCCATGTAAAGACGCCATTGGTTGGCTTCACATCAATGAGATTCAAGGAGCTAATCATATCCCTGAGAAGACCTGCAGAAGGGTCCAGCCTGGCTAACCCCCCTTGTTTTTCGTCCAAGCTAGTAACAGCATTAAAATCACCAGCCACAATCCATGGGAGAAAGGGGTCTAGGGCTCGAATGAAACTGATGTGAGCCCAGAGATTTGACTTACCAGAGAAATCAGTAGGAGCATAAATATTAGAAAAAAGACACCTCTCTCCAGTCTCCAAGCTAGAGGCAACCAGAGAGATAGAAGACCGACTAGAACTCCACCATATGGGGAAAACTTTCCTCGGGTTCCAGAAGCAAGCCACCCCCCCTGAACTGTTCAAAGCACCCACCCCCTGCCAATTACCTTGGGGCCAGATACGCGGAGCACACTTATCCAAACCGTCCACTGTAAGCTTAGTTTCTTGAATAAAGACCACATCAGGAGACTGAGATTCAATTAATCTACGAACAGCCTTTTGTCTAGGGATGCTGTTCAACCCCCTTACATTCCATGATAAAACAATCATTTATGGGGGTGGGAGAAGTGGGAATCAATGGGTTTCACAGACCCAGACTCAACCAAAGTATCACCCATAATTTTGACCTTCTCTTGATCGGTCTTCCTACCACTCCTTGACGGTTTATCAAGTAGCCCCTTTTTAAAGGATTTCTGTTGTAACCCTAAACCAGGAGAAGCTTTGTTACCCTTCACAAAATCTGAGGCCCCCTTAAGAGCAGGAGGATTAGGAGACACCACCACAGAATCCTTCGTAGCCTGTGTCCCCTGAAGGTCCCTGATATCCTGACCCTGGGTAGGCACATCCTTCGCCAAACGAACAACCTGATGGTCCTCCGGAGATAAAATCTGCTCCTCTTTCTCAGCAACTTCCTCCTGACTCTCATGCAAACCCTTAGCCCCAGAAGAGAGCTCAACTGGAATACCTTCCTCTTGAACCAGGTCCTCAAGCACATCAAACCTGTTAAAAGTGCCATCATTTTGTCTATCCATCCAGGTTCTCTTTTTTCCTTTACCTTTGTTACGGGACTTAACCTGAGTAAACCCCTCATTATCCACAGGTTCATTGGCCAGAGGAGCCTTCCCCTTGACCCCCGAAGGAGGTCCAGAGGATGCCAAGGGGGAGGGTTTAAATCTAGGGCATTTGCGATGTAAATGACCGTATTCATGACAAATTCTGCATCTAAAGGGAAGGGTCTCGTAATCTAGTTGTTGGATCCAAGACGATGATCCCAAGCGAATTTCCATAGAATCTGGTAATGGGTTATTTAAATCAACTTCTACACAAATACGAGCAAAGGAAATTACCTTACGGTCTTGAGTTTGTGTAGCTGATCCCACCGGTTTTCCAAGAAGCAATGAAATTGAGTGAAGAATATCTTCCCTCCAGAATTCCAAAGGAAGCCTCGGCAATCGGACCCACACAGGAACCCGCGAGGGGATCTCTTCGGCAGAGTTGAAGCCCATGTGCCAAGGCTTAATGAAGAGCCCCACCTGGTTAAAGAAATAGGGGCCCCCTTCAAAAGCCCTATTCCTGTCCGACATGCTTGAAAAGATAACTAGAAAGTAATTATTAGCAGCCAAAATAATCTCCATATCACCTTCTGGGTTCCAAACTCGATGCGCCCAGGAATCCAAGACAGGTAAAGACAGACGAAGACCCAAAAATTTGCAAATGAGGGCATGATTACACCAATATTCAACATCCTCTACAACTTGTTCAGGTTGAATGACCAAAACTGGTCGATCCTCGGATCTCTCCAAACATCCGTTTATTTTTTTAACTCGAAATACCCCTTTAGAAGAGGAGACCCCATCTCCAGACTGGGGTTTACCCAGCGGATCCTTACCGCTGGCATGCATCGAAGAAGATGGCCCTACCATCTCCAAATCACCAGAAGAAACCTCAGATATAACAGCACCCTGATTCTCCATGGATCGCAAAGCACCACCCCGCCAAGAAGGAGAGAGATGGGGGCCGAGACCCACAGTCTCAAACCGCAGACCACACCCGCCAGGGACAGTCGTTAACAGCAAAAAACGCAGCCGGAAATACTGCCTATAAGCAAGATAAAGGCCGAGCTCCCCACTCAACCTGCGCACCCCTGAAGAAAATCAAAAACCCCACCCCCCGAGATCACACCACCAGCTCGGCCGCCGCGCACAACCAGATCACAGAAAAGAGGAGCTAGGGCACGCGGGCCCTAGTTCTCGCCTAAACCAAGCAGAGCCATTATATATATTCTTTCAATATATTTATTTTATTAAATTATAATTTAATTTATTTTATTTAAAAATGTAAATTATAATTATTTTATTTAATATTATTTTATTTTTAAAAAGGGTAATTATAATTATTTTATTTTAATATTAAGTTATTACATTTTAAAAAATGTAATTTTTGTATTTCATTCAAAATGTTAAATAATGTTTATATATAGGTATTTATATTTTTGAGGGCATTATTTTATTATTATTTTGGTTGAACAAATATTTTAAACAGAAAATAAGCCTTAATTCATTGTGTGGTCTATATCGAGACAATTGTATTTGGTTATATTGAAGTTTGGAATCTTTTAATGATCAGTCATTTGGTGAACTAATTTAATTGTTTAATTGGGAATGGAATTAAATTTAATGGTGCAACCTTGCAAAATATAATGTGAGTTTTCTTTTATGTTATGGTTTTCGTTTAGTGTGGTCTATGTGGGAACCCTATTGTTTTGCAACCCTTGATCCAGAGGCATGTTTAATTTTGAATGTTGTCTTCATTTTAGTTATACCTTTGGATTGAAAACTTATTGGTTTAATGCTTGGAAGGGTTGAACGGTTTTATTAAGACCTTTGGTTATGTGTTGTCGCGAGAGAGTTAATGCCTCACATTTTCCCGTTTTGAGTATTATGCTTTATTTGTTTTAGTTCAACCCTTGCCTAGATTTGTTTTATATTAGGGGTCTTAGGGAGAGTGGCTTTTCATGGGGGTCGGCGCCTCAGTTGGAGGAAGGGCCAGTAGATCCCATGAGAGCTATGCGATGACACTCTCCACTAGACACCCTTGTACTTGGTTTTTGGTTGCCTCTGGAATAGTAAACTTTATGTTGTATCTGATTCTTGTGAATTTGATTTATGGTTGTTATTTAGTTACTTGTTTAATTGATAATGCTTTACTTAATTGTGGTGAGTTTCATAGCTTTATCTTGTTATGATTGATTCGTGAACGTTGATGGTTATTTTATTGTATACCTTGAGTTTGTATTTGTACTATGTTGTTCTTGGAGTCGGTTTGACATTCATGGTCAGGTTCTCTTCCTTGTCACCTCTGAGCACGGGGGGTGAGTTATTTATAATTCACATGGTTGGGTGGAACGTGCTCCTCACCCGTTGGGTTCCCCATCAGCAGTCTATCTTCTCAGCATTTCTACAGTTGGTGTTGCACCAGTGTTCCTTTGTAATTCAGATTTCATTGTATGTATATTATCCCACACGTTTGGGAAATTTGATGTAATTATTAATCAAGAGATTGTAATGTAATATTAAAATGATGATGTAATATGTAATGCCCCACCAAGCAACCCCAAAGGATATGATACATCTAACACTTATGGCACCATTTTTTTTTTAAAAAGTACTAACATACATCATAGTAATCATATATCACATGAAATGAAAACTAAACATGAACTACATATAACAAATCCCTCGGGTTTACATGACTGCATTATTTTTCACAACATTATTACATCACATGAAAGGTAAGTATACACCAGTAATCATAAGATAACATGAACATGGTCAACACATTAATCAAGGGTTACAATATTACAATGCCGCTTCCCAACATGAATAGGGAAGATACAATAAAATGGAATGATACATTTGAAATGAAGGAGTACAAAGCTGCAATACTGGATTCAACTCTGGTTCAACTTAGGAGTCACTGCAAGGTACAATTTCGCACTTCACGATCGATGACTGGGGACCCAATGGGGTGCATAGCATGTTCCACCCAACCACGTGGACCCGAAGGCCCACCCCCCATGCTAAGAGATGACAAGAAAGACCCCAACGATAACCATCATACAGAACAAGGATACAAGACTTCACAACAAGAACCACAATAACATAAGACAATCTTCAACACGAGATATAACCAACACAAGATGTGCCCAATCATAAGGAATAACCAATAAAGCATCAACATACATATGCCAACATGTGCTTCCAGAGGCCCAAGAATAACATAGAGGGAAACAAAACATACATGGTTGTTAAAGGAAGAGTGTCATCACAATGTTGCATGGATTACCCTGGCAAATCTTCCTAGGCCCCGACCCCCAACTTGGGTTACCCTGGTGACCTCTTATGAAACACGGCCCCACATGCAATCCAATGCAGCATCGATTGTCTTTCATAAGGACAAGACAATGATTTTTCCATTCCAGGCCTTCTCAACTCATATCAAGCCCATACAAGCACTTGAGCCATGAGTGAGGCATTCACTTATATCTTGTTAATGTGTGATTCTATCCAAAACCCCTAAATAAATATTATCATTTTCACTTGATTAATAAACTTCCAATGAGTTACCCTGGGACCTCTTCCGGGTCCTGGCCCCCATTGAAAGCCACTCCCCTTATGAACAACAAAACTCAAAAGACACTCTAAGGGTAAGCCCACATGCACAACATATAAAGTCACAAGATAAATTGCATTAAGCAAGGCATACACCATCCTACACAAAATCCTCATAACGAAACTATTTTCAAGTGCAAGGCTAAACCCAATCATCAAATAGATCATATGAGCAATAGTTCACAAAGAACCAAAAGTGAAGGCCAATAATAAAGCAACACCTTTCTTTCCCTTTCTCTGGAAGACTGATAAATCACTAAAACAAGGGTTTCCCAACAAGGTGGCAACAAAACTTGATCTCAAAATCAACATCAAACTCAAAGCCAAAAACAACCTTCATAAATAAATTCATCATAAACTCCAAAATTACACACAAAATTCACCACAAGGAAACAATCTGACATTACAACCTTAAAGCTTACTTTTAAAGACAACTCACATTAACTATCCAATCAAGAACAACTTCTATAAATGATCATCTCTACCACTAGAACAATAACAAAGTTCACTCTCAGTTCGCAAACATCACAATACATGAGGTAACATTCAATTCAACAATACAATCCAGCCACAAGAGAGAAAGACTTATTTACCCATCAAGAAATCAATACTAAAAATAATAACTCATTATAATTCATCTTATCAACAACTAATCTATTCCATTTAAGCTAACTTTTCATTTATTACAGACAAATACATCAACTAAAGTTCTATTTCAATCTACAAAATAAAGATTTATAAACGTTTGGATCTCTATAATTAAATATTTGCGTCAATGTCAATGAAAAGTAGTTTCTAGCATGATGGAATCCAATGTTACTCATGAACGAATGTGATAATTCCTCTTTAACAGAGTTTGATTTTCAACTTGTCAAAAGGACTATGAGATTTTATCATTTTAGTGTTCCATCCTTGTTGGCAAGATTTTCACGCACTATTACTGAATTGTTGTTGTCCATTGGGTGAGTCCCATGCACAATCTGCACAGGACTTACCTTCTGATGGTTTTACTATGTTAAGGCTGCTAGTTATGTCAGGAAATTTAAAAAGGAGGAAATTTAAGCCCAAAGCCTTTAGGGATATATCTCCTCCCCATAATGTTCACAATCTAATATAGTTCATCATATTTTCTAAAACAATTTGGAGTTGAAGTGAAGGCGAGGAAAATGAACTTTATATCAAGCCAAGGTTCCATTCTGAGGGCTCTCTTAGGTACCTTCTAGAAACCATGTAAATAGTTTAATGTAGAGACTGAAATTATAGCAATACATGGCACTACTTCCAATCATGTATATCACTATAAGAGCACCTGCAAATAAAGGTTCACGATGTCTATATGAAACAACCAAGTGTGCACCCATGAAACATTTCAAGATATATTTATATATATATAGGTGTACACAATGTTTGCTTTTATGTAGGATTGCAAGTAGTAAGCCTCGATTCCACCTGCTTTGGCAGGACTGGGCGAGCCTCATGAAACCCAATGGGAATAATGTGGAAAAATAGAGTTGACAAGAAGGTTTCCCAACTTTTCCATCATCCTCGACGAGAATATGTACCCCCATTGTGTAACCCAATCTATATGATTTTTATGTTTTGTCAATTGTTTTGGTTGTTCTTCCATTTTTTTTGGATTGTGTTGTCATGTTGATATCATGATTATATTGTTTAACTTGTGATGACATGTCGTTGGTCGTTTTCATATTTGGTTACTTGAATTTTGATGACTCTTATAATTATGAATGCTATGTTTAACCATGCGACTTCCAAGAGTAAGTCGAGTCCTTGTGGGGGAGGATGTAGTGCCCCTCCATACGTGTTGGCTTACGTTACTTTTTTGTTTACGCTCTATGACGTTGGGTGTTGTATGGATTCAATGAGGAGTTATTTGGAGGGAATCCTATCAGATTGCAATAAATGTATAAGGAATCCCATGTGCATCATTAATGAGAATAATGGAGAAAATGGAGCTATTTTTGGAGGAAGGTAGATTACGAAAAAGGGACTCTATCTTATGCTCTAAAGGATGGGCTTTGTGAAAAAAAAGACCCTCACAGGGAATTGCAAGACGAGACTGCTAGTGGATGGTTTTGCTTATACATTCTAATTACCTTCAACCTGCTCTTTCAGTGTGGAGTTGAGTCCAAGTATCTTCATTTTCATCAAGGGGCATAGTTCACATATTAAGAATTTCCTCCATCTTGATGGCTGGTAACACCTTCGATGGTGGCTGCATGAAATGGAGCCATGATGTCGTATATGGGTACCAGAGTAGCATCAATTTTTATATCAACCTGAATCTTCAGTTCTCTAGAAACGGGATTATCATCCACATTTTTGTAGGAAGCCATCGTAATGGATGGCGTGGAAGAGCCATATCCATCTTCAGGGATCACCTCTATCCAGGTTATGGACCTTGTCGAAGAAGTCGGTGCTAGAATCTGGAGAAAGAAGGGGGCATCAGAGGAGAGCAGGTACGTTGGGTCAAGCTGTTGTGGTAGATCCTCTTCTGCCTAGATTAGATCAGGTATGATTTCACTACCTAAGCTCATTAGCTTTGCATGGCATTTGTCTTAAATATTTAAAGTAATTCATAGGTTTGTTGTGTTTTGCGGAGAAGATCAACCATTTCTTGCCTTCACTGCGTACATAGTCATCAATACGAATTATTTGGTGAAAGCCATGCTGGCGTTAAAATGTTGGTTTTGAAAGTTTCATAAGTCTTTCAACAATTCCATTTTGAACAAACCCTGTGATCTTTGCAATTCCATAGGACCATATTTCTTATAGGCATTCTGTCAAACAGTCGCGTGCCCTGTCTGGGTTCTTCATATTGCTTTCGTATTTGTTTAGATTTTTAGAGAGTGCATAAGTTTATATAGCCTCCTTGAAGTTGTTGGCAACCTGTCTCAGCTGTGGCGACTGAACATAATAGGAATTTTATAGGTTTAAAATAATCTCTCTCATTTCATTGTCATCTTGTCTCTGTTGCAGCGCTTGAACTTAATAGGAAATTTTAAAGAATTAAATATCCTGTTTGTTTCTACGGACAATCTGTCACAGTTCCAGCACTTGAAAATAAAATATTGTCAATTACTAACATAATAGAGAGCTTTCTGTTGATCGGGGTGAAGATTAATTTCCAAACTTCAAACTTGAGTGCATCTCTGGAAACTTGCCACTAAACAGAAATGCGTCTAGTTCAAAAAAAGAAAAGTTGTACATTATTTCTCCTACTCTTAAGTCACGTATTTGCATCTCTCCTTTCTCCTTGCCTTTAGTCTTGGGGATAACATTTGGGACTTGACAATAATGCAAGAAGATGGCAATATTTCCTAATTCCAATATTCATTTTCTTATATACCTGACAACCTGATACTGTACAGCGTTTAGAGATGAGGCAGTGTACAAAATAAAGTAGCCTCCCTGAAACCATTAGCAACCTGTCGCAGTTGCAACACTTGAACATGATAGGATGTATAGATTTAAATAACTTCCCTGATATTGTTGGAACCTTTCCAGAAGTAGCATTTTTAGGATCTAACTAAAATGCAGTGTTGCTAGAAACATTCAACCTATATTTCTTTCATTTGAAGCTGCACTGTTTGTTAGGCATCTTGAGTTATCTTCATCTAAGCACAGACTTGAAGGAAAACTAGAGTCTGAAATCTAAATAGGTGAATGTTGACTGGCGTCAGATGAGTTAAAACTGACTGTGAGTATCATTGGAACTGATAATATAAACTTTGTTTATGGTTGTTGATACAATGTGTTCTGCATGCTTGACAATGATTATGTCGATTGGTACATCCACCTATATATATATAAATATATCTTGAAATGTTTCATGGGTGCACACTTGGTTGTTTCATATAGACATCGTGAACCTTTATTTGCAGGTGCTCTTATAGTGATATACATGATTGGAAGTAGTGCCATGTATTGCTATAATTTCAGTCTCTACATTAAACTATTTACATGGTTTCTAGAAGGTACCTAAGAGAGCCCTCAGAATGGAACCTTGGCTTGATATAAAGTTCATTTTCCTCGCCTTCACTTCAACTCCAAATTGTTTTAGAAAATATGATGAACTATATTAGATTGTGAACATTATGGGGAGGAGATATATCCCTAAAGGCTTTGGGCTTAAATTTCCTCCTTTTTAAATTTCCTGACATAACTAGCAGCCTTAACATAGTAAAACCATCAGAAGGTAAGTCCTGTGCAGATTGTGCATGGGACTCACCCAATGGACAACAACAATTCAGTAATAGTGCGTGAAAATCTTGCCAACAAGGATGGAACACTAAAATGATAAAATCTCATAGTCCTTTTGACAAGTTGAAAATCAAACTCTGTTAAAGAGGAATTATCACATTCGTTCATGAGTAACATTGGATTCCATCATGCTAGAAACTACTTTTCATTGACATTGACGCAAATATTTAATTATAGAGATCCAAACGTTTATAAATCTTTATTTTGTAGATTGAAATAGAACTTTAGTTGATGTATTTGTCTGTAATAAATGAAAAGTTAGCTTAAATGGAATAGATTAGTTGTTGATAAGATGAATTATAATGAGTTATTATTTTTTAGTATTGATTTCTTGATGGGTAAATAAGTCTTTCTTTCTTGTGGCTGGTTGTATTGTTGAATTGAATGTTACCTCATGTATTGTGATGTTTGCGAACTGAGAGTGAACTTTGTTATTGTTCTAGTGGTAGAGATGATCATTTATAGAAGTTGTTCTTGATTGGATAGTTAATGTGAGTTGTCTTTAAAAGTAAGCTTTAAGGTTGTAATGTCGGATTGTTTCCTTGTGGTGAATTTTGTGTGTAATTTTGGAGTTTATGATGAATTTATTTATGGAGGTTGTTTTTGGCTTTGAGTTTGATGTTGATTTTGAGATCAAGTTTTGTTGCCACCTTGTTGGGAAACCCTTGTTTTAGTGATTTATCAGTCTTCCAGAGAAAGGGAAAGAAAGGTGTTGCTTTATTATTGGCCTTCATTTTTGGTTCTTTGTGAACTATTGCTCGTATGATCTATTTGATGATTGGGTTTAGCCTTGCACTTGAAAATAGTTTCGTTATGAGGATTTTGTGTAGGATGGTGTATGCCTTGCTTAATGCAATTTATCTTGTGGCTTTATATGTTGTGCATGGGGGCTTACCCTGATAGTGTCTTTTGAGTTTTGTTGTTCATAAGGGGAGTGGCTTTCAATGGGGGTCGAGACCCAGAAGTGGTCTCAGGGTAACTCATTGGAAGTTCATTAATCAAGTGAAAACGATAATATTTATTTAGGGGTTTTGGATAGAATCACACATTAACAAGATATAAGTGAATGCCTCACTCATGGCTCAAGTGCTTGTATGGGCTTGAGATGAGTTGAGAAGGCCTAGAATGGAAAAATCATTGTCTTGTCCTTATGAAAGATAATCGATGCCGCATTGGATTGCATGTGGGGCCGGGTTTCATAAGAGGTCACCAGGGTAACCCAAGTTGGGGGTCGGGGCCTAGGAAGATTCGCCAGGGTAACCCATGCAACATTGTGATGACACTCTTCCTTTAACAACCATGTATGTTTTGTTTCCCTCTATATTATTCTTGGGCCTCTGGAAGCACATGTTGGCATATGTATGTTGATGCTTTATTGGTTATTCCTTATGATTGAGCACATCTTGTGTTGGTTATATCTCGTGCTGAAGACTGTCTTATGTTATTGTGGTTCTTGTTGTGAAGTCTTGTATCCTTGTACTGTATGATGGTTATTGTTGGGGTCTTTCTTGTCATCTCTTAGCACGGGGGGTGGGCCTTCGGGTCCACGTGGTTGGGTGGAACGTGCTATGCACCCGATTGGGTCCCCAGTTGTCGATCGAGAAGTGCGAACATTGTACCTTGCAGTGACTCTTGAGTTGAACCAGAGTTGAATCCAGTATTACAGTTTTGTACTCCTTCATTTCAAATGTATCATTCCATTTTATTGTATCTTCCCCATTCATGTTGGGAAGCGGCATTGTAATATTGTAACCCTTGATTAATGTGTTCACCATGTCCATGTTATCTTATGATTACTGGTGTATACTTACCTTTCATGTGATGTAATAATGTTGTAAAAAAAAAAGCAGTCATGTAAACCCGAGGGATTTGTTATATGTAGTTCATGTTTAGTTTTCATTTCATGTGATATATGATTATTATGATGTATGTTAGTACTTTAAAAAAAAAATTGGTGCCATAAATGTTAGATGTATTGTATCCTTTGGGGTTTCTTGGCGGGGCATTACAGCTTGGTATCAGGCATAGTTTCGCACACTGGGGCACTATGAGCCCATTGTGTTTACCTAGCTGCTTGTACTCGTAAGGGTGCATCAGTCTGTTTGTGTAGTCTGTACTCGGTTTCCCTAGTTTGTTTCTAGGTGATGTAGGTTCAATGGTGCAGAAATCCGGTGGAATGGATAGGACCCTCGGTGTAGTGCGCAATGCACCGATATCCTTCCTACTGGCAATGCATTTTTGGAACTCTTGTGTTACCCTTGAGTTGCTTTGTGGTGTCTCTGGTGTGAAGTGAATTTGAGTGTGTATGCGGTGTATGTGTGTTAAATCTGAAATTATGTGTGTTTTGAAGTGATAATTATGTTTTATTTTTGAAAAGGCCATAAATTATGATCTTGTGACACATATATTGTGAGATTTTGCATTGAGTAATGAATAGAATGTAGTACATGATGTTTAAATGATGAAGTTTAACCAGAAATGTGTATCTTGGCAATGAATTAGCATGAATAACTGGTGCTAATGTGTTATGTTTCCATCTTAGTTTATGATTTTTAGGTAGTTGGCTTCGAATCTTGATGATGAAGGTAATTAATTGGTTATGTTAAACATGTGGATTTAATACTATGGTTGCATCTGATTAGTAATTGTTATTGATGATTGTTTATGATGTATCACTAATTGTAGAGTGTTAGAAGGACGATGTCGTATCACTCATTCATGAGAGGCATACGACATGACAATTCCCTCTACACTAGGTTGATTTGATATATATGTGATGTAATAATGTTGTGAAAAATATGCAGTCATGTAAACCCGAGGGATTTGTTATATGTAGTTCATGTGTAGTTGTCATTTCATGTGATATATGATTATTATGATGTATGTTAGTACTTTTAAAAAAAAAAAATTGGTGCCATAAATGTTAGATGTATTGTATCCTTTAGGTTTGCTTGGCGGGGCATTACATAATAGTTAGGATCAATTGTAACTTGTTAAAAGAGATTCATTATGATTGTATTATGTGATGTATTAATATTCTCGCTCTTGGTTATTGGATGTATTCTTATTCATAGTTTATAATATTAATAGTTATGTTGTTATCTTTCACTTTCGTTGTTAGTTGTTTGTGAAGTAACCTCGCGTGCCCCAGAGAGCTAAGCGTAATAGTGTAATGTAATGTGTTATGTGATTATGATTAATGTTTCTTGCATGTTTAATTGTATTGTTTTAAAAAAAAAATTATGTGCTATGTGTGTGTTCTCTGGGGTTTGCACGGCGGGCATTACATGATAATATACTATTTTTCCACATGTCTTGAGAAAAGAGCTTGATTTTTGTGAAAACCTACATTCTGAAATAATAAATAAATATAATAATTAAATTAAATTTATTTAAAATTATACTTTTTGGGAGAAAGCATAATAGGTGTAACTTACAAAAAATAATTTTTAAATGAATTCATTTGAGCCCCCAAAAGATAAACCAAATTTGGATTTCTATCAACATTTTGATAGGTGTAAAGAAGACTGTTATAGGTATGGTTTAAACTAGCAGGGTTCTATCCAGAGGGGGTTTGATCTAAGGTGGTTTGATCAAACCCTCTTCAAATGGAATCCTCTAAATGAAACTTTTCAAGTCTTAAATCACTATATTTTCTAAAAATATGTGATTTTAGCAAAAGCCAAGATCTCTCAGAAATTGTAAACCAGTATTGTGGGATCCCCGCTTCTTCTTTGGGGGAGATTTTATATATACATGGGTAGCTAACTTGGCTTCATTTTCTGAGATCCATCATCTTTTACATCATCCTAAGCTATGCTTATGAGGATTTTTAATCTTGTAACAAGCATGCTGCCTTGTCTCATTGTTGACCCTGACACGGTTAAAATTTGTTGCTCTACAACACCATATATAGTCCAATATGCCAAGTTCTTCATGTCAATGGAATGATGCCTTAATGGAAGTGACTCTCCTACTAATATAATAGTTGATTGGTTGTAGATGAATATGTTTACCTATCAAGCCTTCCCTCTCCTTTTTATGGTTTAAAATTCCAAACAAATCTCTTCATATATATTTTTATACAAAAATATCTCTCTCTAAATTGGATACACCTAAAAAAAATTACACCTTGAAATTACTTCTACAACTTTAAAAATTGTCATATCAAATTTTATAGAGTAATTTCTCTTATGAAATTATCAATTAGAAGCAACTCCCTTCAAATCACATATACCTTTAAAAAATATCTTGAAATTATTTCTACAACAAAAATCTATCGTACCCAATTCTACAAAGTATAATTTTTTATTAAATAGTGAAATTAAACTTGACTTCTTCAAAATCAAATATAAATATATAAAATAGTCATAATCAATGTTAAAATAAATTCCCTATCAAATTGTGAAATAAAACCTAACTCCCTTGAAATCATATATATAGATAAAAATATTAATATCCAATATTAAAGTAGACTCTTCTATCAAATCATATAATTAACCCTAACTCCCTCAAATAAATCTAGAAAAAGTATCTTCTATCATATAATTAACCCTAACTCCCTCAAATAATATATACAAATGTATTAAATACTAGTCACTTCCAATTTAAAAGTAGATTCTCCTCTCAAATCACATGAAATTAAAAATAATTTTATTCAAGTAAAAAGTCAGGTATACCCCCCAAAAAATTCTCCAATCCAATTGTGGGGCTGAAGGTAGGTAGCACGTTATTT